>BLSH010092482.1:473376-519524 GCA_018402905.1 Glandirana rugosa
CCGCCGAGGTTCCATTTTGTCTTGCAAGATAATTGCCCCTTGACGGTAGGGTTGTGATTTGGCGTAGTCACAAAACTTCTACTTTCTATCTAAACAGGGTTACTGACAATTTGTCGTTTAGACAGTCTTGTTTCTTGTTGACAAGTCACACGGATAGAGACACGGAAACTCCAATACTACCACTCCAAATCCAAAGGAAATAATACTATTACTTCGTCGTAGTCGTCTGCTGAAGTTATCACGGTCCTTCCTCTAGTGTCTGGGTGGCTCCAGGTGTTTAGAGGTAGATGTCGGTGTCCCACAAAAGACCCACGAAGAACCAACACTAAAATGTATTGGCCTGGTCATGATGGGGGGGGGGGGGGATCTTCCAGAGGTGAAGTGGTTAACTTTGTAAAATCACAACCAAGAAGCACCCAGAAAACACCCTGTGGCTGTAGATGGAGATTTGTGGACCTCGGTGGGTCTGTGATCTCCTTCCTGGCACTATTGAAGTCGTCTGCTGATGCTGCTTCATTATCATAATAAAGGAAACCTAAACCTCACCATCATAACCTCAAAGGCACAGAGATAGGCACACTGAACAGTTGTTCTTTGTTCTGACAGATTTGCTGTTTAACAGTCATTGGGACAAATCTATCTTTCATCTTCAAAACACTGATGCGGTTTAGTGTTGGGATGGCAGTTCCCCGTTAATAGAACGTTCTGTTTTACCTTGGAGCCGCCCCAGTAGGATCTATCAGTTGAGGTGTACAGGCTGTTATTGTACGACCCCAATTCCAAAAAAGTTGGGACGCTCTGTAAAACTTATGCCCCGTACATACGGATCGACAGTCTCATACAACAGGTCGTACTCACGACCGTTGTATGCGAAATCGATCGTTCGTATACGCGATTTCAACAGTCGAACATACGACGGTCGTACAAGGGAGCTGTATGAGCAGACTAGAAAACTTGGTCGCACCAACAAGCACTCATACGACCGTTGTATCGTGTGTACAGAGAAGTTGGTACAACAAAGTTGTATTGTGCAAAACACGCATGCTCCAAAGTCAGGAATGGCCGGATGCTAATTACATGCACCTGAACGCTCTTTCTGTGGTCGTACGATCGTGTAGTGCAGTCAGTATGCTACATACAACAGCCAGCATGCGATTCGACATGATCGTACGTGCGATCGTCGAACCGTGTGTACGAGGCATTACATAAAAACAAAATGCAATGGTTTGCAAATCTCAGAAACCCGTATTTTATTCACCATAGAGAACATATAAAATGTTTAACCATTTGACGACTGCCAACCACAGTCTGACGGCGACAAAGTGGCTCGATATCGCAAACCGCCGTCATGACGGCGGCTGCGATATCCCTCACTGTGAGCGCATGTGCCGCCGGAGGCGCGCTCGCAGTGAAAGAACGGAGGTCCGTGTAAAGCCTCGTACACATGGGGCGACGATCGTACGTACGATCGTCTCAAATCGTATGTTGCATAATGTAACTTGCATACTGACTGCACTACACGATCGTACGACCACAGAAAGAACGTTCAGGTGCATGTAATTAGCATCCGCCCATTCCTGACTTCTGGGCATGCGTGTTTTGCACAATACAACTTGTTGTACCAACTGCTCTGTACACACGATACAACGGTCGTATGAGTGCTTGTTGGTACGACCAAGTTTTCTAGTCTGCTCATACAACTGCCCTTGTACGACCGTCGTATGTCGGCTGTTCTAATCGCGCATACGAACGATTGATTTCGCATACAACGGTCGTTCATACGACCTATTGTATACGATCGTCGTCCCGTGTGTACGAGGCTTAAGTAAACACGGATCTCCCTTCTGTTAGAGGGGGAAGGGCGGTGATCACAGGCTTCCTCTATATGGAAGCCGTGATCACACCCTTCCCCCAGCCAGGCCAGCCCCCATACAGTTAGAACACGCCCAGGGAACACAGTTAGCCCTTAGAGCGCCCCATGCAGGTTAACCCCTTCACTGCCAAGTGCATTTACACAGTAATCAGTGCATTTTTATAGCACTGATCGCTGTTTAAATGCCAATGGTCCCAAAAAAGTGTCAAAATCAGATCGCCGCCATTACTAGTAAAAAATAAAAAAATAAAAAACCCCAGAAATGAATTCTCATGGTTTGTAAACGCGGCAACTTTTGCGCAAACCAATCAATAAACGCCGATTGCGATTTTTTTTTTACCAAAAATATGAGGAAGAATATAAATCGGCCAAAACCAATGGAAAAAAATGTGTTTTTATATTTTTTTTTTTTGGATTTGTATTTTAGCAAAAAGTAAGAAATTTGGGTTTTTTTGCAAAATTGTCGCAGTTCTTTTGTTTATAGCGGTGATCAGAAATGACGCAGAGGGGATCAAATACCACCAAAAGAAAGCTCTATTTGTGGGAAAAAAGGACACTAATTTCATTTGGGTACAACGTCGCACGACCGCGCAATTGTCAGTTAAAGCGACGCAACTGCTATAGGGCGGTCGGCAACTGGTTAATACACCTAGGGTTTGTACCTCCCCCTCCAGTCTTGTAATTGGACAGTGAAGAAGAAGCTGTAGACTGATCTCTATGTCTCTGCTCTCTCCTTCTGTCAGCATGCTCCATGTTAACACCTGAGCAATGCACCACAACTGATTGGCTTCTTGCTATTCTTTTTCGTTCTCCCTCTCCTTTTGTTGTGGTGTGCAGAGATGGCAAGAGGCTGATACCAAGTCAAATGTAGGTACTTACTTTAGTTGCTTTAAAAAAAAAAATGATGGACACATACCTGCATTCATTGTTTTTTTCTACCTGTTCAGCTTTACTGGAATGTTTCAAATGTAAGGTCAACCATTGACTGACCTTGCAAAGAACACTTGCAGCAACAGTGACACCTTCAGGTGATAGGATGGTACTACTCAAATTCTCTGCAAGTCATTGTTTGTTTTCTATGTATGCATGCTTTTTTATGTTGTGAAGTATGATGTCTGTTGCTGGTTTTCTTTTCTTTCTTTCTTTATTTATTTATTTATTTTTTACGGTTTCATTATCACTGGACTGGTATGAATACAACATTTTTATTCAAATTGTGATGTGGTGATCACCCTTTGTTTGTGATTTGCACCTTACACAAGATACCTTGGCTGCCCTGTTCACTCTGTTGGATTCCGCGTACCTAAGTGACACCCCCATATAAAGTGTTTTATGGGCTATGGGAGAGGAGAGACTTATTAGCCATGGACATTAACCACTTAAGGACCGGAAGGATTTACCCCCTTAATGACCAGGCCATTTTTTGCACTACTGCACTGCGTCGATTTAACTGACAATTGTGCGGTCGTGCGGGGTTGTACCCAAACAAAATTGACGTCTTTTTTTCCCCACAAATAGAGCTTTCATTTGGTGGTGTTTGATCCCCTCTGCGGTTTTTATTTTTTGCGCTATAAAAAAAAAAGAGTGACAATTTTGAAAAAAATATATTTTTTTACTTTTTTTTTACTATAAAAACAAACAAAACAAAACCGAATGCATTCATCAGTTCAGGCCGATATGTATTCTTCTACATATTTTTAGTAAAAAAAAAATGCCAATTTGCGTATATTGATTGCTTTGTGCAAAAATTATAGCGTCTACAAAATAGGGAATAGATTTATGCCATTTTTATTATTTTTTTTTTTACTGGTAATGGCGGTGATCTGCGATTTTTAGTGGAACTGCGACATTGTGGCGGACAGATTGGACACTTTTTGGGGACCAGTAACATTTATACAGCGATCAGTGCTATAAAAATGCACTGATTACTGTATAAATGTCACTGGCAGGGAAGAGGTTAACACTAGGGGGCGATCAAAGGGTAAAATGTGTTCCCTGTTTGTGTTTTCTAACTGTATGGGTGATGGGCTGCCTGGGGAAACACACAGATCTGTCTCCCTGCTTAGCAGAAAGGAAGGATCTGTGGGATCTCCTCTGTCAGAAAGGAGATCTTCCTTGTTTACACAGACAGATCCCTGTTCTGTCTCTGCAGGGAACGTTTGTGGGTGGCCAGCGGACATCGAGTCCGCCCCACCCGCTGATTGGCTCCCCCTGCTGGCCAGTGGGCGTGCTCGCCCACAATACCCTTTCCCGTGGCCGATGTACAGTGACGGCAATTCGCAGGAACGAGCCAACGTGCCGCAGTAAAATGATGGTGGCTGGTCGGCAAGTGGTTAAATCTGACCGCCGGCCTTCCTTTCAGTCTTGCACAGTTGTACTGCCTCCTCTCCTGGACTGAAATTCCTTAATCTGATTTCACTGCACACTGTGAGCTTCTCATAATGTGCATTACAAGCTGCAGCAAGCCCACCTAATTTCCTGCCTGGAGGACCACCAGCCATCATCTATCTGCATTGCATAAAGATGCACAGAGACCCAGTGATGACATCAATAGGTCTAAAAAAATTATGCAATGAAAATGGAAAGGTTTGATTGAAAGATATCATTAGCACGTTGATAATGGAGAAGGGAGAACCAGGAAAGGAAAAATATAAGTAGATCATAGGCGTGCGCCCAGGGTGTGCTGGATGTGCCTGGGCACACCCTAATCACCTTGTGCAGTGTCGATTCCCGCTGCTTCTTCGCTCCCCCTGCAGTGCTTCCAACTTCCCTTGTCTCAGGAGCAGGGAAGGGGCTGGTAAATATTAAATTAGCCAGACCCATTCTTTTTGAATGAACACAGTGAGTGATCTGTACCAATCCTCCCTGTCTTCATTGTATACTGAAGCATAGTAAATCATGTTTACTGCAGGCTGCAGAGAAAGGGACTGGGCAATCTCTGTCCTTAGTTTCTTTCTCTGTCTCAAAAGGAATCTCCAAACTTTCTAAATAAAGGGCCAGTTTACTGTCCTTCAGACTTTAGGGAGCCAAACTAGTCATTAGGAGTAGAAAAGGGCCCAGTGGCAGTGGAGAAAAGCAATGCCCCATCATTGGTGTCAGTGGGAGGAATTGTGTCTTATCATTGGTGTCATTGGGCTCCATTATTGGTGTTATTGGGAGAAATTGTGTCCCATTATTGGTGTCATAGGACCCCATTGTTGGTGTCATTGGGAGGAATTGGGCTCCATTATTGTTATTATTGGGAGAAATTGTTTTCCATTATTGGTGTCATAGGGCCCCATTGTTGGTGTCATTGGGCTCCATTATTGGTGTTATTGGGAGGAATTGTGTCCTATCACTGGTGTCATTGGGAGGAATTGTTTTCCATCATTGGTGTTATTGGGAAAAATTGTGTCCTATCATTGCTGTCATTGGGCCTCATTATTAGTATCATTGGGAGTAATTGTGTCCCATTATTGGTGACATCAGTGGTCTGTTTAGATCAGGGGTCTCCAAACTTTTTAAATAAAGGGCCAGTTTATTCTCCATCAGGACTAGGGGGGTCAGATTGTGGCCATTGGAAATAGAAAAGGGCCCAGTGGCAGTAGGGAAAAACAATGCCCCATCGTTGGTGTCAGTGTGAGGAATTGTGTCTTATTATTTGTGTCATTAGGCCCCATTAGTGGTGTCATTGGGAGAAATTGTGCCCCATTATTGGTGTCATTGGGAGAAATTGTGCCCTATCACTGTGCCCCATTATTGGTGTCATGGGAGGAATTGTGCCCCATCATTGGTGTCATTGGGAGGAATTGTGCACCATTCATCATGTCATTGGGAGGAATTGTGCCCCATCATTGGTGTCATTGGGCCCCATTGTTGATGTCATTGGGAGGGATTGTGCACCATTCATCGTGTCATTGGGAGGAATTGTGCCCCATCATTGGTGTCATTGGGCCCCATTGTTGATGTCATTGGGAGGAATTGTGTCTCATCATTAGTATCATTGGGCCCCATTATTGGTGTCATTGGGCCCCGTTGTTGATGTCATTGAGAGAAATTTTGCCCCTTCGTTGGTGACAGTGAGGGGAATTATGCCGCCTTGTTAGCATTGGTTAATGAAATGGTGCCCCGAGGGCTGGGTAAAAGCAAGCAAAGGGCTGCAGTTTGGAGACCACTGGTTTAGACCCTTCATACTTCACCAAAGCCCCATTAACAGGGCTTGTAAAAAAAATTCTAAAACAAGTCATAAAAAAATAAAATATTAAAAAAAAAAAAAAAAACCTAGCGACACCGACCACTGCCTTACTGACACCAAATCACAGCCCTGCTGATATACAGGTACGTGTGCTTGTGCTCTGGGCTATAGGCTGAGCACACCAATGAAGTAGATTCAGTTGAAGCATGGGAGTCCTAGAACCTCATATTCAGTGGCGGTTAGTGCTGAATATTTTGGGGGAAGAGGCAAACAACCCCAACAAGCCCCCCCCCCGATCTGCGCCTTACCTGCCGATGGTGTGGCAATGCTGGATCCTGGAAGCGGCTGTTGCTGCCCCCCCGCCCGCTGCTCCTCGCTTCGGCTGGTGACGGGTCGCTGATTCTGACGGACACCGGGGCCATTGCTTCTCCTCCCGGCCAATCAGGCAGTGGGTCCTAAAACTCCCTGGCCAATCGGTTCTCAGGACCCCCTTTCTGATCGGCCTGGAGGATAAGCAGGAAGACATTAGCGAATATTAATTTGCTAATGTCACACAAATTGGTGGTCTCAGGGCTCAGGCTCTAATCATGTGCTTCAAAAAAAAAAAAACCCCATTGAAATCCATGCCCCTAATGGAGCGGCTGCCACTGCACATATTCCATATTTTTATTTCTGTCTCTTTCACTTGCATAATTTTCCTCACTTCCTGTCTGGTGAAGGTTTGTCCCAGAACAGGAAGTGAGGGGAAATCTCTCTATGGCTAGCATCACATTCCTGCATTGTGGGAATGCTTGCAAAATCGCGTGTTCCCGCAACATACAAAAATGTGCAGCCCTTTTATAGGAGCATCCCTGTGCTTCTTGGTAATGTGTGAAATGAACTGGCTGCCCTAAACGCGGAGTGCAAAATTGCGTGGAAATGCAAACGCACGTCTTGCATAGGTGTGAACAGAACGTAACTGAGCCCTGAATAGCAGTAAAACCTGACAGGGGTTCTAACCTTTCCCTCATGTATCCGAAAAAAAAAAAAATTTGGGCATAGATACTCTATAAAGTATATCTATATAGAGGAGGGAAAGGTTAAAACCATTCAGGCTTTTAGTCTAGGTTCACACTTGCCGGTCCTGCGTGCTGCGTTTGCACGAAAAGAGAAGCCTATTCATTTGAATGGTCTGATGTACCTGTGGGAAACGAAAGCGCGGCCACACAGATCTGCATGGTGCCGCGACACCATGAAGTTTCACGCACCCGATAATGTGTCGCATTTTCCAATGCATGGGGTTGCCATCAACAATTAATGGCACCCCTGCAAGTCTGCCAAAGAGCAGCGCGTTTTGACTGCGGGTCGGGAACACATGCGATTGTGCCAGAGGCGTAACTAGAACCTTCGGGGCCCCGGTGCAAGAAATTATGAAGGGCCCCCCTGACCCCTGGCCAGGGCCCCTACCCTCTTCCCACTGATCCTGGGGCCTTTTACTGCCATCGTGGGTCCCTTTATTATGGTACCGCAGCGGGACCCCATTCACAAGTTCTGCAGCGGGCCCCCTTTCTGCCATCTTCGGACCCCCCCATGGTGGTGAAATGCCAGGGCTCGGTCACAATTGCAACCTTTGCAATCCTGATCGTTCCCTCACTGGTGTCAGTAGTTTTTAATTTTTATTTTAATTTTATTTTTTTTTTACCATTTCATTTTATTTCTTTTACAATTTTATTTTTACAATTTTTTACATTTTTTTTTAGGTGCTCTGTTGGGGGGCTTTGATGAGATATCAGGGGTCTAAACAAACCTCAGCCCTCAATCTCCATCTGTGTAGCCTCAGCTGTACAGAATGAATGGACAGGAATAGCTGTGCACCGAGCCTCCCATTCAATCAGAAATGGAAGTATAGTAAAAACAGTTTACTATGCTTCAATTATTAATGAACCAATTGGTACCAATCGCTGACTCTGTCCATTCAGAAAAGGAAAGAGGCGGTAAATGACAAATTTACCCACCCATTCCCATCTCTCCATCATGACTCATCTTCTACAGCAGCTGGCAGGAGAGAGGAGGGGGGAAGACAGCAGCTCTGTGGGGGGACCAGGGAAGCACACAGGGGCCCTGGGAACAGCAGAAGGCAAGTAAACTGGATAGAGGAAAATGGAGGAGATTGGGTCCTCTAATTGCCGCCCTGCCATCCCTCCTATCCAGGTGTACAAGGGAGGCACACGGGCCCCCTGGACCATGGGACCAGGTTGCAATTGCAACCCCTATCGTTACGCCCCTGGATTGTGCACAGGATCCTGACCTGCATATATCTAAACCTAGCTTTAGGCTTATTTAAAATATCTCCCAGGCCTTTAAAAAAAAAACTGCTTTTGCTGCAGTACTCACCCTTATTTAGTGCTGTCCCCGCAGAATCACTTTTGGAGTGTATGTAGTGTAAAAGTTTTGGCTTTAGGTACACTTTAAGACTGAACAGATTATTCATAAAATTACCAAATAATTAAAGTATCATGACGGATGTTGAGATACTTTTGTACTTAATTAAGGGGTCATCTTATCCAATCAGGTAAAACCCTACTGCTGTTAGACCCTATTTTCTTTTTCACTGGTAAGCTGAGCGCTCGTAACCAGATGTCATACCGCCATTTTTTCTCTTATTAGAAGCTGTGCATGTGAAGCTCAGAGGTTCTTATGAGTTCCTTTATTATATATGGTTTACCATGAAACATTATGTCAGACTAAGGCCTCGTACACACGATGCAACGGTCGTACAGCCAGCTTGTTGTATGATAATCTGCCCGTTAGTACACGCGATTACAACAGCCGACGTTCAACTTCAACAGTTGTACATGTAAAACACGCATGTTCAGAAGTCAGGAGCACCAGGAAGTGTTGGGTCGTGTAAACCTACGTTCCTAATTCACAAATCACATTTACCTGAACTTCCTCTTTAGACGCTCGTAACACGTCACCACGTTCAGCTTTGTTGTACGATTACTTGACAACCGTCAGTACGCCAGACAAAACCGCCGATTTTCGAAAAAGTTGAATGTGCGGTCGTACGTGCCTGTAACCCATCACTATCCCTCTCTATAACCCTAACACTAATCTTCCCTGTAACCCATCACTATCTCTCTCTATAACCCTAACACTAACCTTCCCTGTAATCCATCACTATCCCTTTCTATAACCCTAACACTAACCTTCCCTGTAACCCCATCACTATCCCTCTCTATAACCCTAACACTAACCTTCCCTGTAATCCATCACTATCCCTTTCTATAACCCTAACACTAACCTTCCCTGTAACCCCATCACTATCCCTCTCTATAACCCTAACACTAACCTTCCCTGTAACCCATCACTATCCCTTTCTATAACCCTAACACTAACCTTCCATGTAACCCCATCACTATCCCTCCCTGTAACTCTAACACTAACCTTCCCTGTAACCCCATCACTATCCCTCCCTGTAACCCTAACACTAACCTTCCTTGTAACCCCGTCACTATCCCTCTCTATAACCCTAACACTAACCTTCCCTGTAACCCATCACTATCCCTCCCTGTAACCCTAACACTAACCTTCCCTGTAGCCTCATCACTATCCCTCTCTATAACCCTAACACTAACCTTCCCTGTAACCCTAACACTAATCTTCCCTGTAACCCTCACACTAACCTTCCCTGTAACCCCTTCACTATCCCTCTCTATAACCCTAACACTAATCTTCCCTGTAACCCTCACACTAAGTGGTGTCCCTGCATTGGACTGGGATGTCCTGCAGTCCTAGCAGACAGCTTCTTCAGTGACAGCTTCACCAGTAACCCATCCTGGGAAATGACTTTACAATTTGTCATCCATAATAATTATATTCGGTTGTAATGAACTCTTGAAACCTTTCAGTCACAGCTCCTTTGTACTGCAGTCTGATTGGCCCTTTAAAGAAAATATTTACTTCCCCGTTTCATTAATCATTTCCCCATAATGGCAGCAGATTTAATTAACAGCAAGAACTCCGCAGGTTTCCAAAAAGTCATCTCTCCTTCCTTTTGGGAGGTGTTGCTGTTTCATCGACTGGGGCACTTTGCCAATTTACGTCGCAGTTCTAAAGCTAATATCCCCCCCAGTCAGTAGATTACACTTCAGTCTGATAGTGCGCTTGAGGACAAAACTTCAAAGTCAACAGACGGTGAGCATTCAACAGAAAAGTGTTTAAAGTACAATTTCTTGGGAGCACAGCTCAACGTATTCATGCGCTTAATGTTGTATTGTATGACAGATGTCGGTATGCACATCTGGCCGAGAACAGAATATAGGCCATCAAATAAATAATAATATCAAATTACTCCACCTTTTCTTTCACATGAACATGTAGCAAAAGAAATCAGCGCGTTTCACTAATCAAAGTGACGTCATGAAGACATTCAATGGCCGGACTGCATCACCGCAGGGAAGGACTTCCTGTCTGCACCGCATGAACAGAATGCCCGGGACTCCACCATCAATATTTCGCTAGGTCATTTGACCATTTCATTACAGTATAATAGTACACTACGCAAAGTGTATGTAGGTGTAAAGCAAAAGGGAATTCCAGGCTATAGCTAATCCTAAAAATGCTCCTTCCCAGTGGTGGCCCGTCCACTAGGGCCGCACGGGCACCGCCCCCCCATCCATGCGCCCGGCCCCTAATCTACATGCAGGGGCGCTGGACGCATGGATTCCAATGGGGTTTCTTTTTTTTAAGCCTGAGGCTCTAATAGTCTTCAAAAAAAGGGTGGACTTGGGGCGCAGAGCACTGCACCCTGAGCACACCCAGTTGTGTGACAATAGGGAATGAATATCCACTATTGTCACACTGATCCTCCTTCTGGCCAATCAGGAAGTGGGTACCGGTCACACGATTTGCTGAAAGGACAGGCGACCCTGTTGGTCGCCTAGGAGGAGGATGGAGGAGAAAAACGGCCCCAGTGAAGAAGTCGCCACTCTTTGCCTGGAGGGAAGTGATGCCCACTTGATGGGGCATGTGCGGGTCAGACCTACTGACCAACGGGGGGGGTGCCCCAAATGACCAGAGGGCTGGCTGTGGGTGCATTTGCCGCCCCTACCCCTCCCAACACCTATTCTGACTAACCTGTGTAGGAATGATTGATATACTTACCTATTTTCAGGCCTTCCACGTTGGGCCAGCTGCAGCTTCAGGGGAAAGGAGAGAGCACTCAACAACAGCTGGTAAAGCCTGGGAGCGGTGACATCACCCATAGGCTCCTATGACCCATCTGTTGCCGGTGCTCCCTCCTCTCCCCTGCAGCTGCACTAGCTGACACAGGGGAGTCGGATCACGTGACCGGACCAGAGCATCCTGAAAATAGGTAAGTATATTTCTTACCCCAGGTAGTCAGCATGGTTGTGAGGAGGGGGGAGGGAACATTTTTAAAATTAGTTACGTAGAGCCTGGAATTCCACTTTAACCACTTGACCTCCTGAAGTCGCCCCCCCTCCCCCTCATGACCATTTTTTGCGATACGGCACTGCGTTACTTTAACTGACAGTTGCAACGCTGCACATTAATTCAATTTATGTCCATTCTTCCTACAAATAGGGCTTTCTTTTGATCACATCTGCTGTTTCTTTTTTTTGCGCTATAAACAAAAAAAGACTGACAATTTTGAAAAAAAAAACATTTTTATTACCTTCTACTATAAAACAATAAGCGTATACTGATTGGTTTGCACAAAAGTTATAGCGTCTATAAACTATGGGATATATTTATTTATTTATTTACTAGTAATGGCGGGGATCAGCGACTTAGCTGACATTAACTGACACTTTTGACACTTTTTGGGAACCAGTGACACTAATACAGTGATCAGTGCTAAAAAATATGCACTGTCACTGTACGAATGACACTGGCTGGAAAGGGATTAAACATCTAGGGCTATCAAAGGGTTAAATATGTGCCTAACCAGTGCTTTGGTGTACTAGGTGTGGTGCTTTTACTATGCAAGTAATGGATTTTATTTCCTGCTTTGCGGGTGCTGGAGGTCCTCCCTTGGCTGGCACCCACTGATCGGCATCTGCTGTGAATAATCCCATCACAGCGGGGTCGCCAGCGGCGTGCGTGCGCGCCCTCTACCCAGAAGTGCTGGATCAAGTACCTTGTTTGTGATCTTACATGTAAGTGTTACGGTCGGCAAGCGGTTAAAGCAGGGGTGTCAAACTTGATTTCATTGTGGGCCGTATCAGTATTAAGGTGGCCATGATAGGGCCGGTTGTATATGTAAGACTAGATGTCCAGAGCACCACCCCCCCTTACATCAGATGTCAAGAGCTCCCCGGCACCATCAGAAGTCAAGGGTCCCCCACCCGTCCTTGCATCACAGTGGGGGCAGAGCTGGGAAGCAGAAAGTGCAGGGTCTAGAGGAGGACCAGAGGAGAGCGGGAGTCTTCTAAATGCTGAGACCAGGGGAGGTGAAGATGAGGGGGTGCTGCACAGAGAGGAGCAGGATCTGAAGGAGTTCCGTCCTCCACTCTGCGGCCAACTGCTGAGACGGGGAGAGGTGGAGATGAGGGGGTGCTGCAGCTGCACAGAGAGTAGCAGGATCTGAAGGAGTTCCGTCCTCCACTCTGCGGCCGACTGCTGAGACGGGGGGAGGTGGAGATGAGGGGAGTGCTGCAGCTGCAGGAAAGGTGTAAGGGCCACATGAAATGACCCGGAGGGCCGGATTTGGCCCCCCGGGCCTTGTGTTTGACACCTGTGGGTTAAAGCATCCGTAATCACCATCACAGTAAACATTCACTATGCTAAAGCACTGTGTACCATAAACAATGTGTGTTGTTTTTTTTTTTTATTAAATCTTAGATGTAATCATTTTTTCAACCTTTGTTATTTCTCATTGCTGCTGACCTTCTGCAGCTTTTTTGCCACCACTTACTGCCCACATGCACTCCTGCAATGACCACTTGGGTGAATATCCTGACGGTGACAACAGAGCAATGTGCATCAGCACCCCTACTTGTAATCTTCATTGACATTCCATGGGTCAGGGTGACAATGAAGCAACACTGGAACTGGAAGACAGCGATGGAACATTGACTGTGGAAAGCTGGATTTCCTTGAATGGATCCAATTATCCAATTGGGTACAGAGGTTAATATAGAAATTGATCTGTAGGGTGCTGCCTCATGAGCAGGGGCCATGGCGTTGCTTCTGTGAGTAATGTACCCGAAAATCTAGAAATATATGGTGTGAAAATGTTTTAATTGTTTGAAGCATCCATTTAAAAGCCAACGCGTTTCAAATGTTTTATGCATCCTTTTTCAGAGCTTGAACAATGCCGAAACTGGGGAGAGAGAATTCGAATGCCCAAGGGAGTTTGTCTTTTGGAGATAGGCACCATGTGGAACTGGAATTGGCCCTTGGGATTCTACCAGTGCATGCCAGCTCCAACATCTAACTTCATTTCCACATGGACTTCATCAATATCTATCTCCGAAAGACAAACTCTGCTAGGAATTATATCTGCTATACAGTTGTGTAAGTTTACACACCCTGGCAGAATTTATGACTTCTTGGCCATTTTTCAGAGAATATGAATGAGAACACAAAAACGTTTCTTTCGCTCATGGTTGGTGTTTGGCTGAAGCCATTTATTATCAGTCAATCGTATCAGAATGATAAGGGACTTTGGAATGTTTCTATATACATCGAGCATGTTCATGGGGGAAGCACCAGTTTTTTTAACCACTTCAGCCCTGGAGGGATTTCCCAGTTTAGGACCAGAGCACTTTTTGCGATTCGGCACTGCGTCACTTTAACTGACAATTGCGCGGTCGTGCGACGTTGTACCCAAACAAAATTTGCATCCTTTTTTTACAAATAGAGTTTTCTTTTGGTGGTATTTGATCCCCTCTGCGTCATTTCTGATCACCGCTATAAACAAAAAAAGAGCGACAATTTTGCAAAAAAAAAAAACAATATATATTACTTTTTGCTAAAATACAAATCCAAACAAAATATATAAAAAAAAAACATTTTTTTAAACGGCCGATTTATATTCTTCCTCATATTTTTGGAAAAATAAATTGCAATTGGCGTTTATTGATTGCTTTGCGCAAAAGTTGCCACTTTTACGAATGATGAGAATTAATTTATGGGGTTTTTATGGTTTTTAATATATTTTACTAGTAATGGCGGCGATCTGTAATTTTTAGCAGTACTGCGATATTGCGGCAGACACGTCGGACCATTTTGACACTTTTTTGGGACCATTGGCATTTATACAGCGATCAGTGCTATGAAAATGCACTGATTACTGTGTAAATGCCATTGGCAGTGAAGAGGTTAACCTGGAGGTGGCGCTGTAAGGGTTAACTGTGTTACCTCAGTGTGTTCTAACTGTATGGGGGCTGGACTGGCAGGGGGAGGGGAGTGATCACGGCTTCCATATACAGGAAGCCTGTGATCACATCCCTTCCCCCTCTGTCAGAATGTTTACATACACGGACCTCCGTTCCCTCAATGTGGGGGGGCTATCGCGGGTAGCCAGCGGAGATCGAGTCTGCCCTACCTGCTTCCTGCCCCCCCCCCCGGAACACAGTGAGCGCACGAGTGCGTCTCCGGCGGTGTGCGCGCTCACAATACTCGTTATCGCGACCGCCGTCAGGTGAAGGGGTTTGGCGATAACTAACCAATTTGCCGCTGTCAAGCCACAGTGGTTAAGTTCTGTGCATTGGAGAGGGTTGGTGCAGCACCGAGAGGAGGAGATACCCACCGGAGACTTCTTGAAAGGGAAGTATGGTGGATTTATCACCTACATACGAGGTCTCTGGTGGGTATGAACAATAGGTATGATTTGGATCTTTTTCTTAAATGCTCTTAACCGCTTCCCGTCCACGGCATAGCCGAATGACGGCTACAGCGCGGCTCTAAAATGCTGGTAGGCCGTCAATAGACGTCCCCCCTTCAGCTCGCGCTGGGCGCGCTCCCGCAGATCTGTCATGCCACTGCCAACCCCGCCCCCCCCACAGTTAGAACACACCCAGGGAACACTTTTAACCCCTTCACTGCCCCCTTAGTGTTAACCCCTTCCCTGCCAATGACATTTATACAGTAATCAGTGTCTATTTTTAGATCTGATCGCTGTATAAATGTCATTGGTCCCAAAAAAGTGTCAAAAACGTCCGACGTGTCCGTTGCAATATCGCAGTCCTGCTAAAAATCACAGATCACCGCCATTACCAGTAAAAAAATAAAAACGCCATAAACCAATGTCCATAGTTTGTAGACGCTATAACTTTTGCGCAACCCAATCAATATACGCCGATTACGATTTTTTTTTACCAAAAAAATGTAAAAGAATATATTTCGGCCAAAACTGATGAATAAATTAGTTTTTTTTATGTTTTATTTTTGGACATTTATTATAGCAAAAAATAAAAAATATTGTTCTTTTTTTCAAAATCGTTGCTCTTTATTCATTTATAGCGGAAAAAATAAAATCCGCAGAGGGGATAAAATACCACCAAAAGAAAGCTCTATTTGTTGGAAAAAAAGGACGCCAATTTTGTTTGGGTACAACGTCGCACGACCGCGCAATTGTCATTCAAAGAGCGACAGCGCTGAAAGCAGAAAATTGGTCCGGGCAGGAGGGGGGTTTAAGTGCCCAGTAAGGAAGTGGTTAAATAAGTCAAATGAATATATGACTCAAAGGATACATAAAATTAGTAATAAAATATAAAATAACTTTTAACCCTAGTAACCATGAAATTAGTTTGGACCAACTGTGGTATTTATCTATATACTTTAATCATGTCTTGTCATGCGGCTATACCCTCCTACCCTCCTAACCTCTCATGACTTGCGGTGTTTGTGGTCCACGACGTGCTTTTCCCCTGCGCATGCATGCATGATAATTGTCTCAGCACCTTGAGCTGGGATTTTGGTGCATGCATCCTTTATTTGTCATTATTTTTTGGTGTGTATATTTTATTTCTTTTTCATTCAGGCTCATTCATTTATTTTGCAACATAAGTTTCGGAAACGTGGAATCTGTCGGTTTTTACGCAAGAATATCTATGTGGCTTTATTATGCAGGACAATCCAGATGAACTGCCTCTTATGAATTGTACCATCTAATGAATATACAGTATTTCACAAAAGTAAGTACACCCCTCACATTTTTGTAAATATTTTATTCTGCCTTTTCATGTGACAACACTGAAGAAATGACACTTTGCTACAATGTAAAGCAGTGAGTGTACAGCTTGTATAACAGTGTAAATTTGCTGTCCCCTCAAAATAACTCAGCACACAGCCATTAATGTCTAAACCGCTGGCAACAAAAGTGAGTACTCCCCTAAGTGGTTCCCTACTGCGCATGTGCACAGTGCGCTGCGCTCTGTGAATGGGTCGGCTGCTGGGGAAGTAGAAGGGGGGGCCGAACTTCCAGCTGAGTGATTCATAACCAGTTACCCGCTCCCCCCCCCCCGAAAGGTGCCAAATGTGGCAGCAGAGGCAGACAAGCGAATCTTCCCCTTTTGGGTGGAGCTCCGCTTTAAGACAGAACCCGCGTTGCTAGGTCTACAAAAGATCTGGGGCTAGAGCCCATAGCAGTGAAGTAGAGTCATACGCTTGAGCAGGCATACACATGTATATAATATGCGTCTGTATAAATATATATATAAAAGTATAAATATTGTTGCATTTCTGAGTGCGGATCCCCCTTACATCAGGGTCCCCAGAGAGCCCCCCTATTTACATCAGGGTCCCCAGAGAGGCCCCTTCCTTACACCAGGGTCCCCAGAGAGACCCCTTCCTTACATCAGGGTCCCCAGAGAGATCCCTTCCTTACATCAGGGTCCCCAGAGAGCCCCCCCTATTTACATCAGGGTCCCCAGAGAGGCCCCTTCCTTACATCAGGGTCCCCAGAGAGGCCCCTTCCTTACATCAGGGTCCCCAGAGAGATCCCTTCCTTACATCAGGGTCCACAGAGAGCCCCACCTTAGATCAGGGTACCCAGAGAGCCTCCCCATACATCAGGTGGAGGCGAGGGCAGAACCGGAACCCGCACTACCACAGCTCAGTCTGCCCCTGCCTCCTGCATTCCAGACCGGGACATACCTGAAAATTGCAGAACTGCAACCACCCGGTAAGAGACTCGGGGCTATAGGCCCCAGACTCGGGGCTGTAGCCCCAATAGCCACCCCCTAACAACACCCCTGGTGGGAAGTACCCTAGGCTCAGACGGAAGGGCACCGGCGGTCAGGATGGCCCTTCATGGGTTCTTGCACCAGGGCTCTGAAGGTTTTTGTTATGCCTCTGGGACCAATGTAAATTTGCCTATACGATACCTGTGGGATCCCCCTAAGGCAGGGGTCTCAAACTGGCTGCCCTCCAGCTGTTGCGAAACTGCAAGTCCCATCATGCCTCTGCCTGTGGGAGTCATGCCTGTAACTGTCAGCCTTGAAATGCCTCATGGGACTTGTAGTTTTGCAACAGCTGGGGGGCCGCCAGTTTGAGACCCCTGCCCTAGGGGCTGGAAATCGCTGTATCCCTACTATACCGATCTCTACTAGCTCTATTCTGAATACAGGAGGTCAATCGCTCAACACGGGCACCAGTCGGAAAATGCATTGCATTTTCTGAATGAATGCAAAGTGCTCTCTGAATAAAAAAGATAGAGAGCATGGCATCATTGTTCAGAATCTCCGCCTTGTCCAATCAGGGAACGGTTTGCATGCGTTGACGAAGAAGGGCAAAGCGATCTCTGAATGGCACCCAACCAAGTAAGTATCCGGCCTCCTATGTTCACAATGCAGCAGGGCAGCCGCTCTGCGCGGGAACCGGAAGCTAGTGGAGATCACTGGAGTAGTGTTGCCTATGACAGTAATTTGCAGCTTCAATAGGGATCCTGCAGGTATGGTATTTGCATAGTTCTATTGATCCACATCTGGAATCCTTCTTGAACCAGGAAATAACAATTTTGATTTGTATTATACCATCTATTCAAATAAAGCAATGCTGTGCTTCTCTCAGCTCAGATCCACCACCTCTGCGGCAATGTCCCTGGACCTCATGCTATAATGTTATCATCTATGGCCTTGTTCTCTAAGTATCATATTCCTGTTCCCATTCCATCCTACCGATGTAACAAAGTGTTTTGGCATTTCCTGGCAGAAGATTATAATCCGCTCAGAAGAATGTTAGAAGGGACAGAGAGATGGGTCACTGGAATGGCCACACTCTGCATTAGCAGGGACCTCTGGGACGGAAGGGGTTAACAGGCAGCGCTGCCTTCTCTTTGCAGAACCAGGGTGTTTTACTATTATTTTTTCACGTTGGCAACGCAAAAGGGAAGCCCATCCCTGCCCAGTATTGTTGTTTGACAGCGCTAATCAGATCATTTAATCCTGTTGTGGAAATATTGGGCCTCATATCAAAACAATAGAGACCGTAGCCTGCTGCTGGTTAAAGTTCTACCAGCCTCTGACAGTGCCACGCAGAGAGCAGCCTTAACCTTTATCCTAAAGGGCCAGAGTCCCTTGTGTTGTGTCTGTCCCTGCGATAAGGGGAGGCGCAGTGCTGCAAACAGGCCAAACTTCAGGCTGCTCCCGGGGAGGAGATTCAGGTCCAGAGAAATACAAGGGTCCTTAGTGTAGAGCAGTGGTATCCAAACTGCGTCCCAGGGGCCAAATGTGGCCCTTTCGTTGCCTTTATCCGGCCCTTGGGGCACTCTTCCTCCCACTGACACACCAATGATGAGGCTTAGGAAAGAAAGTCTTCAGACAGCCGCACTCCAAATATGGAATAAGCGTCCATTCAGGACATGAAACGCGTTAGCTGCTGCACCTGGGGTCTGCTCCTGTTGTGCCCTGACTGTACATTTGATACTTACATAATAAAACAGCTATTATTTGGAGTGCGGTTGTCTGAAGACTTTCTTTCCTAAATCTATGCTGTGGCGGAGCCTGCACCCTATGGTAGTGGACTGATGGACGGTGGTTGGCCGGGGTTTGGAGCGGGTGTATTTTTCCCTTCACCAGTGATGAGGCACTATTCCTCCCACTGACACCAATGATGGGGCACTATTCCTCCCACTGACACCAATGATGGGGCACTATTCCTCCCACTGACACCAATGATGGGGCACTATTCCTTGCACTGACACCAATGATGGGGCACTATTCCTTGCACTGACACCAATGATGGGGCACTATTCTTCACACTGACACCAATGATAGGGCATTATTCTTCACACTGACACCAATGATGGGGCTCTATTCCTCCCACTGACACCAATGATGGGGCACTATTCCTCCCACTGACACCAATGATGGGGCACTATTCCTTGCACTGACACCAATGATGAGGCACTATTCCTCCCACTGACACCAATGATGGGGCATTATTCCTCCCACTGACACCAATGATGGGGCACTATTCCTCTCACTGACACCAATGATGGGGCACTATTCCTCCCACTGATACCAATGATAGGGCACTATTCCTCCCACTGATACCAATGATGGGGCACTATTCCTCCCACTGATACCAGTGATGGGGCACTATTCCTCACACTGATACAAGTGATGGGGCACTATTCCTCCCACTGATACCAGTGATGGGGCACTATTCCTCCCACTGATACCAATGATGGGGCACTATTCCTCCCACTGATACAAATGATGGGGCACTATTCCTCCCACTGACACCAAAGATGAGGCACTATTCCTTGCACTGACACCAATGATGGGGCACTATTCCTCCCACTGACACCAAGGATGGGACACTATTCCTCCCACTGATAACAATGATGGGGCACTATTCCTCCCACTGACACCAAGAATGGGACACTATTCCTTCAACTGACACCAATGATGGAGCACTATTCCTCCCACTGATACCAATGATGGGGCACTATTCCTCCCACTGACACCAATGATGGGGCACTATTCCTCCCACTGACACCAATGATGGGGCACTATTCCTTGCACTGACACCAATGATGGGGCACTATTCCTTGCACTGACACCAATGATGGGGCACTATTCTTCACACTGACACCAATGATAGGGCATTATTCTTCACACTGACACCAATGATGGGGCTCTATTCCTCCCACTGACACCAATGATGGGGCACTATTCCTCCCACTGACACCAATGATGGGGCACTATTCCTTGCACTGACACCAATGATGGGGCACTATTCTTCACACTGACACCAATGATGGGGCACTATTCTTCACACTGACACCAATGATGGGGCTCTATTCCTCCCACTGACACCAATGATGGGGCACTATTCCTCCCACTGACACCAATGATGGGGCACTATTCCTCCCAGTGACACCAATGATGGGGCACTATTCCTCCAACTGACACCAATGATGGGGCACTATCCCTCGCACTGATATTAATGATGGGGCACTATTCCTCTCACTGACACCAATGATGGGGCACTATTCCTCGCACTGATATTAATGATGGGGCACTAATCCTCTCACTGACACCAATGATGGGGCACTATTCCTCCCACTGACACAAATGATGGGGCACTGCTCCTCCCACTGACACCAATGATGGGGTACTATTCCTCCCACTGATACCAATGATGGGGCACCATTCCTCCCACTGACACCAATGATGGGGCAACCTTCCTCCCACTGACACCAGTGATGGGGCATAATTCCTTCCACTGACACAGATGAGGGGGCACTATTCCTTCCACTGATGCCAATTATGGGGCACTATTCCCCCCACTGACACCAATGATGGGACACTATTCCTCCCACTGACACCAATGATGGGGAACTATTCCTCCCACTGACACCAATGATGGGGCTCAATTCTTCCCACTGACACCAATGATGGGACACTATTCCTCCCACTGACACCAATGATGGGGAACTATTCCTCCCACTGACACCAATGATGGGGCATTATTCCTCCCACTGACAGCAATGATGGGGCATTATTCCTCCCACTGACACCAATGATGGGGCATTATTCCTCCCACTGACAGCAATGATGGGGCACTATCCCTCCCACTGACAGCAATGATGGGACACTATTCCTCCCACTGACATCAATGATGGGACACTATTCCTTCCACTAAAGTTGTGGCATTGTTTACTCCCACTGACACCAATGATGGGGCACTGCTCCTCCCACTGACACCAATGATGGGGTACTATTCCTCCCACTGACAGCAATGATAGGGCACTATTCCTCCCACTGACACCAATGATGGGGTAACCTTCCTCCCACTGACAGCAATGATGGGGCATTATTCCTCCCACTGACACCAATGATGGGGCATTATTCCTCCCACTGACAGCAATGATGGGGCACTATCCCTCCCACTGACAGCAATGATGGGACACTATTCCTCCCACTGACATCAATGATGGGACACTATTCCTTCCACTAAAGTTGTGGCATAGTTTACTCCTACTGACCACAGTCCGGCCCCCTATAGTCTGATGGACAGTAAACTGGCCTCCATGTTTAGAAAGTTTGGAGACCCCTGCTGTAGAGAATACTCCAAGCAGAGAGATGGAGACATAATAACGGTGTGCTAAAGGCAATCTCTTCCTTGGAAGATTAACAGAGGTAGTTAGAAATGCACTTTAAAACTGGACTGTTTGGTCAGCTGTAAAAAACAGCACCACTCAAACGCCTTCCGTTCGTCCTTCCGCGGGTTCTCCTTCCACAGTAGGTGCCAGTCCCTCCAGTAGCACGTCTCACTCCATGGAACAACCACCACCAGGGGGCGCACGTGACATAAATCAGCCAAATCCACTGGTAAACTAGTAGAGGCTTCAGCTCCAGTTTTACCACACCTCACTGACGCGTTTCACCCTGATTGAGCTTAATCATAGAGGACGGGGACTGTTTGGTCTCCATTAACATTAGATGAGTGCCTTGAGATCCCCACATTTTTTGGCAAATATCTAATGTCTATCGGGCAGTCGTAGACCGTGGTGATAAGGAGAAAGTAATGGGACATGTTGGTGTAGCCATGAGCTCCCTTGAGAGTGGCTGGTAGTAGTGGTTCACCTGATAGCTGACCTCAATCACACCATATATCACACATCCAGAGACACTGACCAGACCAGCACCTGTTTTTGTTGTTTTATTTGTGGGAAATAACTTAGATGGGGATAAGGGGTAACTGTGGGATGCCCAAAGAATTATGGTATTCAATATACAAGAATTAAGGATTCCATGTACAAGCCTATATATGCACACTTCACTGCACACTATCCCTCTGCAGACTATTGCTCCTCTCAACTCTCCAGCACTTCACTCACTGTTTATCTTTTCCTCCAGTCCTCTCTACACAGAACTCACAGCTTTACACTTATTTGCTTCTCTCCAGCTCAGAACTTAGTTTCCAGTCTGAAAGGAAATTTATCAGGCTTCTCTATACCTTTCTCTTCACCACGGTTAGCACATGGTGAGGCCTACTCTGTTTAAGCAGAACCTCCAGAACACCCATTACAGGCCAGGGATCACAGGCCCCTGAATGTGCAGCAAAATACTTTACTGCTAACCGGGCCTTTGACGGACTACAACTCCCAGACCATCCTCCTCCAGGTCCCATCGACCTGCTTTCTGGTAGTGACTCTCCTTTCCCTTGACTGGCTCCCAAGGCTCCCACAGACTGTCCACCATTCCTCTCCCAGCCTGCTCCAGCACTTTCTCCTCCAGTCGCAGGGACCGTCACTCACTGCACCGGTGGATACTTTGAAGTCTCTCATTCCTCCTGTAGCACCTCCGCGGTTCTCCTGTTCCTCCTGTGCAGCTCCAGGAATCACTCTCCTTTCTGGCTGCACCTGAACCCCCAGGCCCCAAGGTCACCCTCCCCAGGCTGGGGGCGACCTCCTGCTCCACAGCGCCTCTGCTACATCTCCAGACTTCCACCCGACACTACTCCTCCTAGATTGGGCTGACTCTGAGCATTTAACTACTTGACCACTGGGCACTTAAACCCCCTTCCTAACCAGACCAATTTTCAGCTTTCAGCGCTCTCACATTTTGAATGACAATTACTCAGTCATACTACACTGTACCCATATGAAATTTGTGTCCTTTTTTTCACACACAAATAGAGTTTTATGGGTTTTTTATTCTTTGCGCTATAAATGAAAAAAGACCTAAAATTTTGTAAAAAAAATGCATTTTTCTTTGTTTCTTTTATAAAATTTTGCAAATTAGTAATTTTTCTTCAAAATTTTTGGACAAAATTTATATTGCTACTTATCTTTGGTAAAAAATTACTAAAATTAGTGTATATTATTTGGTCTTTGGGAAAGTTATAGAGTCTACAAGCTATGGTTCCATTCACTGAAAATTGATCACACCTGACGTACTGATGGCCTATTGGATTTCTTGAGACCCTAACAAGCCAGGAAAGTACAAATACCCCCCAAATGACCCCTTTTTAGAACATAGACAGTCCAAGGTACTTAGTAAGAGGCATGGTGAGTTTTCTGAAGTTTTTTCCCACAACTCTTTGCAAAATGAAGAATTTTTTTTTTATTTTTTTCATAAAATTGTCATAATAACAGGTTATTTCTCACACACAGCATATGCATACCACAGATTACACCCCAAAACACATTCTGCTACTCCTCATGAGTATGGCGGTACCACATGTGTGAGATTTTTCACAGCCTGGCCACATACAGAGGCCCAAAATGCAGGGAGCACCGTCAGGTATTCTAGGAGCATAAATTACGCATAAAATTTCGTGACAACTTATTATACTTTTGAAGGCCCTGGAGCACTAGGACAATAGAAACACCCAAAAAATACCCCATTTTGGAAAGTAAACACCCCGACATATATTCTAGGAGGCATAATGAGTTTTATGAACATGTCATATTTTTCCATAAGTTTGGGAAAATGTGGAAAGAAAATGAAAACATACTTTTTATTACACAAAGTTGTCCATTTATACAATATTTCTAACACATAGCAAAAATTACACCCCAAAATATATTCCGCTACTTGTCCTGAGTATTGCGATACCACATGTGTGAGGCTTTTCCACAGCCTGGCCACATACAGAGGCCCAACATGCAGGGAGCACCATCAGGCATTCTAGGGTCACACATTTCAAATCTAGTTTGACTACCTATCACACTTTTTTGAGGCACTGATGAGCACTGTAGTGGCATGGATGTGGACGGATGAGCCAGGGGTGGAGCATGGATGTGGATGGGTGAGCCAGGGATGGAACATGGATGTGCACGGATGAGCCAGGGATGGAGCATGGATGAGCCAGGGATGGAGCATGGATGGAGCATGGAAGCATGGATGAGCCAGTGATGGATGAGCCATAGACGGGTGAGCCATGGATGGGTGAGCCAGGGACTGGGTGGGCCAGGGATGGGTGAGCTGAAAATGGGTCACAGGAGTGCAGAATGAACTGTGCTCCTGTGATCCCTGGCTCATCCATCCAGATTCAAATGAGCTTTGGCTGTACTTCTCCTTTAAAGATGAACTCCAGAATAAGCAAAAATTGTCTAAATCCATTCCTCATGTGTATTCTTCATGAATCTTGGTGCACTATGTGTATTTCTTCCAGATCTGTGCAGTAATCCAGTGTGAGACTTCCTGTAATAAAGACCGCTCACTGCTGCTCTCTCTCCATGTGCAGGGAGACTGGTCTGGTCTCTACCCCCTCCTGTAGGTTTCTGCAGGTGGACTGTAGTGGGTGGGGCTTGCTGGATCCCTGTTACAGCTCTGTGCTACGTAGAGGACAGCGATGATGGCACTTCTACTTTTACAAGGTAATATAAGGATACGCAAAGGGGTTTGGTGTCCACAAAGTGAATTAATATCCTCTGTGACTATTGAAGTATATACTTAATGTGACTGTAAAAGTTCATTTTTTTTTACAAAATAACAAACATGTTATACTTACCTGCTCTGTGCAAGGGTTTTGAACAGAGCAGCCCGATCCTCTTCTTCCGGGGTGCCTCGCCGGCGCTCCTCCCTTTCATCAGGTGCCCCCACGGAGAGCCGATTTCTATGGGGGTACATGTGCAGGCGCGCTCCCGAGTCCCGCTGCTGCATCCATTGACACAGACAGCGGGACTCGGCCCCGCCCCCCCACTTCAGTGTCACTGGATTTGATTGACAGCAGCGGGAGCTAATGGCTCCTGCTGTTATCAATTTATCCAAGGACAGAGACAGCGGCTGGTGCTGCTGGGCTCGTGCAGATTGCTATAACGGACGGGCTCAGGTAAGAAAAAGAGGGGGCCCTGGGGACAGCTGCAGCAAAGAAGGTTTTTCACCTTAATGCATAGAATCATCAGCAAAGAAGGTTTTTCACCTTAATGCATAGAATCATCAGCAAAGAAGGTTTTTCACCTTAATGCATAGAATCATTAAGGTGAAAAAACTTTAGACTTTACCCCACCAAAGACTTGTACTCATCTATCTCCTGCTAGATGCGGATTATATGCCCCATGGGGAGCTTCTCATGGTGGGTTTTCTGAGGTGGACGACAGACCATGACTGCTTAAAGTTGTTCTAAAGGCTTAAGGCGTTTTTTTTTACCTTAATGCATTCTCTGCATTAAGGTAAAAAAACATTTGTTCCACAGGATCCCCCCCTGCCCCCCTAATACTTACCTGAGCCTGATCTTGATCCAGCACTGTGCCTTAGAGCAGAGGCTCTCTCCACTTTCTCCCTTCTCACTGGGCAGGTTGATAGAGAGAATGGCTCCCACTGCTGTCAATTAAATCCTGTGATGAGAGAGCGGGGGGGCTGGGCCAGCCACGGTGTCTGTGTCAATGGACGCAGGCAACGCAGCTCAGGATTAAGCACACAGGTGTGCCACAGTAGGAATCGGCTTTTATGGTGGGCCACCAAGAATAGGAGGAGCCAGGAGTGGCAGTGGGGGACCCGAGAAGAGAAGGATTGGGGCTGCCCTGTGCAAAACTATTACACAGAGGAGGTAAGTATGACATGTTTATTATTTTAACTACTTACGGACCGTCCGCCATTGTTATACATCGGCCGTTTGACGGTAAATACCGTATTTTTTTTAAACAGCGGGTCTGCTTTTAGATAAAAGCGGTCTCTGCCACGTATTCGCAGCGAGGTCACTTTTATTGGCAGCGGGAGAGGTGCCCCCTCTTCCGCCGCTCCCCGGTGGTCTTCGACGCTTACCGGACCCACTGGTAGATGATCCATACCATTGGATGACGGAAGCGATGTCAAATGTCACTTCCTCCCAATGGTCTTAAAGGGGAAGAAAAACTTTTTATTAAAAAAAAACAAAAAACTTGCATCCAAGTGTAAATGTGAGATCTGAGGTGTTTTTGACCCCAGATCTCACATTAAAGAGGTCCTGGCATGCTTTTTTTCTATTACAAGGGATGTGTACATTCCTTGTAATAGGAATAAAAGTGACCCAATTTTTTTTTTTTAAATGGACAGTGTAAAAAAGAAAAAGGAAATTAAATAAAATTTAAAGCGCCCTGTCCCGCCGAGCTCGCGTGCAGAAGCAAACGTATACATAAGTCACGTCCGCATATAAAAACGGTGTTCAAACCACACATGTCAGGTATCGCCACGATCGACAGAGCAAGAGCAATAATTCTAGAACTGGACCTCCTCTGTAACCCAAAACTGGTAACCTGTAGAAATTTTTAAACGTCGAAGATTGAGATTTTTAAGTGCCAAAGTTTGTCACCATTCCACAAGCAGGCACAATTTTGAAGCACGACTTGTTGGGTATCGATTTACTTGGCGTAACATTATCTTTCACAATATAGAAAAATACTGGGCTATCTTTTTTGTTGCCTTATTTTTTAATTAAAAAAAAGTGTATTTTTTCCAATGAAATTGCGCTTGTAAGTCCACTGCACAAATACGGTGTGACATAAAGTATTGCAACGACTGCCATTTAATCTCTAGGGTGTCTCTAGGAAAAAAAATATATCATTTTTGGGGGTTCTAAATAATTTTCTAGCAAAAAAAAACGTATTTTAACTTGTAAACAACAGATCTCAAAAAGAAGTTCGGTCCTTAAGTGGTTAAAAAAAAAAAAAAAAAAAGGTTTACAATAACTTTAATAAGGAACTTTGCCATCCGCCCAAAAATACAGTTAACGTGCCCTTACTTCTTGTCCTTTTTCTATGCTGCATGAACATGCATACAAGCCCAACGCATCCAGCATTGTCCTCTTCTCCTGCACCTTTCTACTCCTACAGGTTCCGTCCCATGCAGCCTTCATCCTCTTGTCAATTACGAGTCCTTATAACTGGCCCCTGATGACCCACCCTGTGCAGGCACATCTGTTCTAAATTGCCTCCAAGCTTCCAGGGTTGGGGGACATGGCTATCCCAGGATGCTACAGGGAGCCGGGGCAATATCATTCCCACTTAGGGGAGAAAGGCAGACATGCTAGCTTCTTCATAAAAAAAAAGTATTTAGTGAAAAAATAAATTGCAATAGTGTGAAAGAAGGGGGAAGGGAGCAATATTACGTAAACTAGAAAAGAGTGCAAAGGTCCTCTCTAATGTGTATTAAAATCACCGCTTGTAGTCTGCAACAGAAGCTGTGTGATGGGGTAACAACTCAGGAGCACAACTGGGAGGCAGGGACAGAGCACTGTCACCCTATAACAGGAAATGCCTGAACAGGGACCTTCATGGCAGGATCACCAGATATTATTTTTATGAAGGCTGCAGATTTAAAACTATTGAAATGACTTACATTACATGCAATTCTATGCATTCTATGCAATAGGGTAAAAAAAGTCTGCATGCAACCCCCCCAAATAACGTACCTGGGCCAGATCTCGATCCAGAGATGTCATGAGAACCGAGGCTCTTTTGGCTCTCTCTCTCCTTATTGGCTTAGGTACAACAGTGGGAGCCATTGGCTGCTGTCAATCAGAGCCAGTGGCAAAGAAGTGGTGGGCAGGGCTGAGCCCTGCTCTGTGTATCTAATGGATACACAGAACCGGCTCGGATGCCAGCACGCATGAGCAAGCAGCTTGTTATGGGGGCACTTAGCAGGGGGGAGGAGACAGGAGCGCTAGCAGGGGACCTGAGAAAAGGAGGATGAGGCATGCTCTGTGCAAAACCATTACACAGAGCATTAACAAGGGCCTTTAATATTTCTTTAAATGAGCATGTTATCAGTGGCGGCTGGTGCTCAAAATTTTTTTTGGGGGGGCAGCAAACAAATCGGGCCCCCCACTCGCACAACCCCCCCCCCCGGCGCTTGGTTGCGCCAACCCCCCCCTGCGCTTGATCGAATGAATGCTGGGAGGAGGTGGCGGAAAGAAGAGCCGGGGCTGTTGCTTCTCCTCCTGGCCGAACAGAAAGTGGGTCCTGAGACCCAAGAGGTCAGGAGTCCTAAGACTCCCTGGCCAATCGGGTCTCAGGACCCACTTCCTGATTTGCCGGTAGGAGAAGCAGGAAGACATTAGGGAATATTAATTAGTTATTGTCACACAAGTGGGTGGGCTCAGGGCGCAGTGCTCTGTGCCCAGAACCCTCCCTTTTTGAAGCCTTAGGCTCTACTCACGTGCTTCTAAAAAAAATCCCAAAAAACTCCACATTAGAAATCAATTTTACGGCACCCTGCATGGAGATTAGGGGCCGGGTGCATGGATTAGGGGGACGGCGCCGCTGCGCCCCTAATCGGCCGGCCGCCACTGCATGCTATGCTGATAAGTGATTTTCGGCATTGGGTTTACATGTAAAAAGACATGAAAATGTTCTCCCTCCAAGCCGACATGCGGGTTCATAAAAATTTGGTACCCAGGCCACCGGTAGGCATCTCACTCTCGAACAGTAGTCACCACTACTCAAGAATAGGCTTCACCAACCGCAAAACACATATAAACAAAACGTTATTTCCCTTCAAGCGCCAACATGCCGGGCACAAACTCTTTTGCTGACACTATTCGCCCCAAAATAGTTATAATCATGGGGAGACAACCCTTCAACTAAGCCCTACATTAGGATTAAATGCGTCAGTGAGGAGCTTGTGACTGGCGGGATGTTGTTGTTCCAAGAGGAAGAAAGTTGGGCCGTTTGTGATATCTTGGTGTGATGGTGAAGATAATGAACTTCAGTTTAGCTCATTCATAATTAAACAAAATCACAAACATGAATTCCAAATTTCCTTAATTACCTGCCCATTTAAAAGGAACAGCCTGTCTTTATCACTACCAGCAAACAATTAAAAATGTATTCCATGAGATAAAGGAAAGTGCACCTGTAGCCAAAAATAAAGAGGAGGTAGAGATGTTTTCAATGCTGAATCAATACCGAAAAAACGTCATAACCAATCATAAAACAGAAGCTATTATACTACTGATAAATACACCACCACCCAATAACAACATAGAAACATGGAAAATCACTTAAGGACTGGGCATAAATAGTGTCTAAAAAGACAGCAAAAAATAACAATGTAGTAACCTACCTACCTATCCACTAAAAGAAAAAGGATTCTGTTGGAATTTAAAAAAATAAGAACCATGCAACCTCCATGGACTCAAACCCGAATGAAATGAACATTAAATTGTTAGCATGCTGATAGAATATTGCACCTAGAAACTACACTTATTTATTACAAGTATTTACAAAGCATCAACAATTTACATACTGACCATACTTGTCAATCTTTGCCTTCAAGGAGCTTCCAATCTAGTGTCCCTATCTCACATGCACTATGTCTAATTTCGAAAAGCAGCCAATTAATGGACTGGGGCACAATTCCTCCCACTTACGCCAATGATGTGGCATAATTCCATCAACTTACATCAAAGATGGGGCTCTATTCCACCAACTGACACCAACAATGGGGCACTATTCCTTCCACTGACATCAACAATGAGGCACTATTCCTTCTACTGACATCAAAAATGAGGCACTATTCCTCCCACTGACATCAATGACGGTGCACTATTCCACCAACTGACACCAACAATGGCCAATTATTCCTTCCACTGACATTGACAATGAGGCACAGTTCCTCCCACTGACACCAACAATGGGGCAGAATTCTATCCATTGACACCAATGATGGGGCGCTATTCCTCCAACTGACAGCAACAATGGGGCACTATTCCTTCCACTGACATCAGCGATGAGGCGCTAGTCCTCCCACTGGCCACTAAAGATTATGTTATATACTTCCATTGGACGCCAGGATATTTTCTACTTCCACTGGCCAAGTTTGGCCCCCCTAAAGTATGAAGAACAGTAAACTGGCCCTTTGTTTAGAAAGTTTGGAGAGCCCGATGTAGATAGTGCCTTATTATTATATATCATTATGATTATACAGGATTTATATAGCGCAGCACTTTACAATATAAAAAGGGGGACAATACAGGTACAATACAATAGAATACATGAGGATTAAAAGGGCCCTGCTCAGAAGAACTTACAATCTAATGAGGGGGGCACAGGTGGTACAAAAGGTTGTAACTGTGGGGAATGAGCTGATGGAAGTGGTAAAAGATTACTTGGAGGCATGATAGGCTTCCCTGAAGATATGAGTTTTCAGGGATTACCTGAAGGCATAGCGCTGCACATTTCTGTTTTTATACATTTTAAAGGTTCAGAATTGCACTTGTTGTGCGAAGCAGCTTTCACATATTTGGGTTTACAGTCTTCAGTTAGTCAGGTTGAAAAAAGACACAAGTCCATCTAGTTCAACCAAAAAAAAAAAATAAATAAAAAAACAAAACATTTATATATATATATATATATACTGTATGTATATATATATATATATATATATATATATATAAAACCAAATAATCCCATATACAATCCTTCACCCACATTTGATCCAGAGGAAGGCAAAAAACCCCAGCAAAGCGTGATCCAATTTGCTATAAGGGGGGAACACATTCCAAAATCTTGTGGAGAGCCTTCCCAGTCTTGCACCGAATTCCTTACATATATTACCTGAAGGCAGCTAGAGTAGGAGATAGCTGGACAAGTTGAAGTAGAGAGTTCATGAGGATGGAGAAATCCTGGGGACGAGCATGGAAGGAGGAGACAAGGGAGCTTGAGAGTAGGAGGTCTTAAAAGGAGCGGAGAGGAAGGTTTGGGTGATATTTGGAGACCAGTGTCCTCATTTAAACTGGGGACCCAGGTCCAGCAAGGCAGAGATGTTAACTAAACCACTATGCTGCCCACTTGCCCTCTTCCATAACATATCTTTGAACCATTAGAGAGGATGAAACACCTACCACACCAACTAGTAAATCCCATTCAACTGGACTTGTTTTGTAATGTTGAATACATCTGTCCAGGCTACTTCAGGAGTGAAGAAGTGGCTTGGAGAAGCTAGGAAATGTCTTCAACATTAAAGTTCAGTTGAATGCCACTAACTACTAGCTAGCTACACCAGGCTTTCTCAACCTTTTCAACACAGAGGAACCCTTGAAATAACTTTCTGATCTCAGGGAACCCCTGCTAAAAGATTACTATATCTACAACTCATGATACATTAGTGTGATGGTCAGTGGGAAGAATGTTCCTTACACTTGTGGTCATTGGGAAGAGTTAACCCCTTATAGATAGCTAAAAAGATCACTGGTATCAGTGGGAACTTATCTGAGAGGCAGAAATTGCTCATTGCTCAGGTGATCCCTAGACACCTCTGGAGGAACCTTAGGGTACCATGGAACCCTGGTTGAGAAACCCTGAGCTGTACCATGACCTGGATAAATGAGGTCATTGTCCTGGATAAATTGTGTGGTAGAAGAACACCTACCACACCAACTGTTAGGAAATATATCCAGTAGTTGGCCACATTCAATAGACTTGTTCTGTTGAAGACATTTCGTCGCTTGTGCATCCACTTCTTCAGAAGTGAAGAAGTGGCTTGAGAAGCTATGAAACATCTTCAGCATTACAAAACAAGTCCAGTTCCAAGTCCAAGTACCATGACCTAAAAAATTGGAGAACCTATAAAACCTTCAACGACATATTAAAGTGGTTGTATACTCATTCTGAGGACTTTCATGCATCCAAAATATTCCTGCAAGGTGAATAAATAGCGTTCATTGCCACTGTGCCTACCTTTGTCCTTTCGCTATTATTGATATTTTTCTTTTAGTGATGTCATCCCGCTCATGCTCAGAATCTCCGCATTTTCTGGCAGGCCTAGAGTCCGCCGAAAAAATGCAGGGTGTATGCTGGGGTTGTGTCATTTCCTATTGTCAATGTCAGCCCAGGCATACCTGCGATGTCTAACATAGAAGAGGGGGATGAGGCTGCAATGCCGATCCTAATGCGCATGCGCGGGATTACAGCCAGCTAAAGGAAGTCAGGGAGGAAATAAATCCTATACTAAACGCGGTAGCCCACACATGTAATGGCGCCGCAGATTAGGAGGCAGGAGCCGACCAAAAATATATTTTTTCACAGTAAGATTTTTAATGACCATATCAATCTTGTGGACTGTATTAGAATATATAATGGAATTACATAATGCTATTAGTTCAGAGAGCATACAACTGCTGGTTTATAAAGACCAACCAGATACATTAAATGAGAGAACTTTACCACAATTATAAGGACACATACAACACATTTCATTGGACGTGGGCTTCTTGGGTGCACTTTAAACAATGCAAGGTTTACCTAAGCCTGATATCTACACCATGATAGTACGGTCTTATACTGATATTCAGGAAGATTCCACTCATCTCACATGAATTATAGTCCATTTGGACTAAGTTCCACCCACCTTGGTTGCATGAATATATGTTAAAATGGAAAGCCTTTCATTTGCCTTCCTTTCTATATACAATGGGACAGACAATTGTAGAATGTACAGTCTATGGTTCTGCAGCGTGATGATTAGTATAAAATGTTTATTAAGTAAGAAAAAACAGTGCATTTCAGGGGACCCCCCCCCCCCATTCATTATAATTAAAACTGGATAATATTCATTTATTCATTAGTTGGCCTTAGCAAAGGCAATAAATGCCACATTGTGTTGCTTTTGAAAGTATAACATGCTAGATTGCTTTAAAAGTATGTTTCCATCAAACATGAAAGTTTTTCTTCCCATAGACTTAAAATAAAACTAAGGGCAAAACTTTTTTTTTCACTTTGGATATAGTAAGGGAGCGTTATAACCCTGTCAGTTTTTTTTTTGCTTGCCCTCTGTGTTACCTCTGGGAGATGTCCCTTCACTTCCTGTGCTATAGCCAAAGTAGTAAGTGAGAGGAAATCCCTCCAAAAGGAGGGAATCCCTTGTTGTCATAAGAATGAGTGTCCCCATTGAAAGATTTCCCCTGTTTTCCTGTTTTGGGGACAACCCACGTTTTGGGATTTTCTTTCACTTTTGGTGATAATAGTGAACAAGTCAAATAGAGAGGGGGGATCTCCCTAATGGGAACACAGGCAGTAAAACAACCTGATAGGTGTTCTAATCTTTCTCCACTCTAGCCAAAGCTAAAAAAATTTTTTTAGATATAGCATAGCTTCTGAACTGATCTGTTTTTCATTCTAAAGAGATATGCGATTAAAATGCGGCACCATGACTTTATAGTCCATGTATAATTGTATTCCATCAGATCCAATGCATTTTGATGGCCAGAGATTTCCCCCTTCATCGGGGCTTGAAGATGAAGAAACAATGTATAAAGATGGGACTGGATGGAGAATTCAATATATGTGGTACTTTGACCAACTGAACAGAGTTCTGCTCCAACCGGCCCCTGAGAAACAACATTGTACATTATCTTTAAGCTCTGATGAAGGGGTGATCTCTAGCTCCTGAAACGCGTGGCTCTATGAGATCTTGCATTAGAATATATTTGTGTCTGAGCTATTAACTTGCAGTGTGGGGCTTCAATCTCAGATCTTTTTAGTTAGGTTACAAACCAAAGAAATTGAGGATGTCCTTAGGCGTGTAGACATTGCCAGCCCAGAATCCAGAAATCTTGCTTAAACGCAACTGAGGAGCAATGGATAAAGACAGGACTAGATGGAGAATTCAATATATGCGGTACTTTGACCAACTGATTTGTGATGCTCAGAGTTCTGCTCCAACCAGCCACTGAGGAATGACGCTGTTCCTCATTTTCAAGCTCCGATGAATGGGCGATCTGCAGCTCTTGAAACGTGTTGGTTCTATGTGATTTTATATCAGAATAAATTTGTATCTGGACTATTAACTTGTGGTCTGACACTAAAATCTCAGATCCTTTTAGTTGAGTTACAACCAAAAAAATTAAGGCTATTCTTTGGTGTGTAGATGCTGCCAGACCAGAATCCAGAAATCTCGTTCAAACACAACTGAGGAGCAATGAATAAAGACAAGACTAGATGGAGAATTCAATATACAGTATGTGGTACTTTGACAAACTGAGTTCTGCTCCAACCAGCCACTGAGGAATGACGCTGTTCCTCATTTTCAAGCTCTGATGAACGGGCGATCTGCAGCTCTTGAAACGCGTTGGTTCTCTGGCACTTCAATCTCAGATCCTTTTAGTTGGGTTATAACCCAAACAATTTTGCATATCCTTCGGTGCTTAGATGCTCCCAGCCCAGAATCCAGAGATCTTTTTCAAACACAACTGCAATACCATTGGATAGAAACACCAATAAGACGGCTCTAAGGTTCCAATTCTACTCCATTCCTTTAAGTTTATATTTTTCCAGATGGCTACACTTGCCTGCTGTCGCTTACTTCCTTGTTTCTAAGGAACTTCTGTGAAAATATAAGTGGTGTGTTCACTGGTTCCAGCTCTACCCCTTTCTATTAAAGCAGGGGTCTCCAAACTATGGCCCAGGGTACACATCCAGCCCACTATGAGATTTTATCCAGCATGGAGCACAGACTGAGGATTCAAATCAGTTGGTCTTTTAATAAGGATCCTGATGTAAGGAGGGGGGGATCTGATGGGGACCCTGGTCTATGGGTGAACTTATAAGGAGCTTGACATATGGACAATGATTTTCCTGATATAAGAGGGACTCTGATGGGGACCCTAATATATGAGGGAAATCTGATGGGGACCCTGATGTAAGGGGGAACTCTGATAGGGATTCTGATGTAGGATATGGGCCCTGAACTATAGGTCAACTTGTAAGGAACCTGATGTAAGAGGGAACTCTGATGTTTTTTGATGTAAGGGGGCTTTGATGGGAACCCTGATCCATGGGGGAAATCTGATGGGGAACCTGATGTAAAGGGGAGCACTGATAGGGACCCTGATGTAAGAGGGGTCTCTGATGTTTTCTGATGGGAACCCTGATCCATGGGGGAAATCTGATGGGGACCCTGATGTAAAGGGGGACTCTGATAGAGACCCTGATCTAGAGGTGAACTGATAAGGATCCTGATGTATGGGGGACTCTGATGGGGACCCCGATGCAAGGGGAGACTCTGATAGGGACTCTGATCTATGGGTGAACATATAAGGAGCCTGACATAAGGGGGACAATGATGTTTCCTGATGTAAGAGGGACTCTGATGGGGACCCTAATATATGAGGGAAATCTGGTGTGGACCCTGATGTAAGGGGGAACTCTGATAGGGATTCTCATGTCAGAGGATATGGAGGTGAACTTGTAAAGAACCTGATGTAAGAGGGAACTCTGATGTTTTCTGATGTAAGGGGACTCTGAAAGGGACCTTGGTCTATGGGTGAACTGATAAGAATCCTGATGTATGGGGGACCCTGATAAATGGGGTAAATCTGATGGGGACCCTAATGTAAGGAGGAACTCTGATAGGTAAAGGGGGACTCTGATGGATCCTGATGTATCGAGTAACTCTGATAGGATCCTGATGTAAGGTGGGCTCTGAATTGATAGGATGAGGTTCTAATGTGATAGGGGGACTCTGATGTGAAGTCCATTGGGGGGGGGGTTCTTATATGATGGTTTTTTTTTTTTTTCTTGGATTCTGTTTCATTTATTAATACAACAAATTTTTTTATTCGCCCCATGAATGTTTCTAAAATAAACACTGTGCCTTTTCTACTGAAAAGCCTGGCGACCCCGTCTTAAAGCACCACAGTCTCACCACATACTGTGGCGCCTTTGAAGGGCAGAATCATGTGACAAGAAGCTGCAGTGCTACCTGGACCCAGTGTGAGAAGCCTGATGAATCCAGAGGGGATGGGTCATAGTAAAGGTGACCTCACTGTATATAGCACACTAGCATTGTTTCCTGTAGGGCAGTGGTTCTCAACTCCTGTCCTCAGGACCCACCAACAGGCCAGATTTTAAGTATTACCTTGGGGAGATGCAGACTAGAATACTGCAATCACTGAGCAGCAAATTATATCACCTGTGATGTATTTCAGTTATCCTGCAAACCTGGCCTGTTAGTGGGTCCCGAGGACCGGAGTTGAGAACCACTGCTGTAGGGGATGAGCAGTTCACCGATGGATATTACTGATCACCTTCGCTCCCCAGCCTTTGCCGTAAACCGATGTTCAGGAAGGATTGCGGGATCCGTAGAATAGCAGGCAGAGGTGGGAACAGGAGGGTAGGACAGGGTGCGGCCTCAGCAGGATTTTGATCTCTAATCTCTTCTAGCCAGCGATGGATGATAGAGAAGCTGATTTAACCCGTACGCCGCTATTCAGTATAAAATAATATTTACCCGTCTGGAACATGAAGAGTGACCAATGCAGATGAACCATGGTCAGGGGAAAACGCTGACTCCTCTCCTTTTTATTAATAGGATAATTCAATACAAACTGTAACAATGGTGTGCAAAGTGCGGTCATTCACAGCAACTCCACTGAACATCAGATATATTTTACATATTAGTTTCATGCTAAGTAATGTGTAAACTTCCAGGTATTTATTCCCCCCGCACAGAGCTCCACCTGACAACATCCTTATCTGCTTTTCACTCCAGAAGGATGGTGCCATGTTTGTTCAGGGATCATCCACAGTCTTCATCTTCTTCTGACACAGATCAGCCCCCTACTGCAGCCTCTCACCTTGTGTGTTGCTACAAAATGAAAATGTTGCCACCTAATCACTGGGAGAGAGGAGACTGAGGAAATGCTTCCTTCTGCCTGCAGCAGAATTATGACATCATCTCAGCCTAGGCAAAGTCATTAGACCAAGGATGGCTTTAAAATGAGAAAATTGTACACTTCTGGAAAAATTACATTGTGTATTGTGACATGTCAGGAATGTATTCATGAAGACTTAAAGTGGTTGTAAATTCCGCCCCTCCCCCCCCAAAAAAATACCCTGCAAAGCAAAGGCATAATGAGCTATCACAGCGTGGGCTGCAGCGCTGTGATTGACGAAGCCGCGCTGATGTCACTCCCGCGCATGCACACGGGAGCCGTCAACAGAAGATTCTTCAGTGTGCATGAAATGCCTGTTTTACAAGCTCATTTGTGAGTATGTTTTTATATATTTTTAATGAATATACATCTGAGGATAATGCGCTAGTGCGGTGCGCCATTGTCTCCTTGTGTTTGGGCCTCAAGGAGAGCCTGCACCTGGTGGCGTGGACTCGAGACCACTGAGGTCAGATGGACAGGGCCCTAAAAAAGGGGAGAAGGATACAGACAAATAGTAAGAAATAATATACATGTTGTCGCACATGGTATCTGCTGGCATTGCATCAAGGATATTTTAAGGCCTACCTGTAACTGGGGGTCAGCGGCCCAATGAGGGGGGCTGGGGGGATTTGCCAGTGTGTTCAGAGGTATCCAGTAAAAAAAAGGTGTAACATAGATCAAGATGAGTATACAGTCAGGTCCTAAAATATTGGGACATCGGCATAATTCAAATCTTTTTGGCTCTATACACCACCACAATGGATTTGAAATGAAATGTACAAGATGTGCTTTAACTGCAGACTTTCAGCTATAATTTGAGGGTATTTACATCCAAATCAGGTGAATGGTGTAGGAATTACATCAGTTTGTATATGTGCCTCCCACTTTTTAAGGGACCAAAAGTAATAGACAATTGGCTGCTCAGTTGTTCCATGGCCAGGTGTGTGTTATTCCCTCATTATCCCATTTACAAGGAGCAGATAAAAGATCCAGAGTTCATTTCAAGTGTGCTAATTGCATTTGGAATCTGTTGCTGTAAACTCTCAATATGAGCTCCAAAGAGCTGTCACTATCAGTGAAGCAAGCCATCATTAGGCTGAAAAAAACAAAACAAACCCATCAGAGAGATAGCAAAAACATTAGGTGTGGCCAAATCAACTGTTTGGAACATTCTTAAAAAGAAAGAACGCACCGGTGAGCTCAGCAACACCAAAAGACCCGGAAGACCACGGAAAACAACTGTGGTTTATGACTGAAGAATTCTTTCCCTGGTGAAGAAAACGCCCTTCACAACAGTTGGCCAGATCAAGAACACTCTCCAGGAGGTAGGTGTATGTGGGTCAAAGTCAACAATCAAGAGAAGACTTCACCAGAGTGAATACAGAGGGTTCACCAAAAGATGTAAACCATTGGTGAGCCTCAAAAACAGGAAGGCCAGATTAGAGTTTGCCAAACAACATCTAAAAAAGCCTTCACAGTTCTGGAACATCATCCTATGGACAGGTGAGACCAAGATCAACTTGTACCAGAGGGATGGGAAGAGAAGAGTATGGAGAAGGAAAGGAACTGCTGATGATCCAAAGCATACCACCTCATCAGTGAAGCATGGTGGTGGTAGTGTCATGACTGCTGACAAAAGCAGCAGGATGAATTCTGAAGTGTTTGGGGCAATATTATCTGCTCATATCCAGCCAAATGCTTCAGAACTCATTGGACAGCGCTTCACAGTGCAGATGGACAATGACCCGAAGCATACTGCGAAAGCAACCAAAGAGATTTTTTTAAGGGAAAGAAATGTAATGTTATGCAATGGCCAAGTCAATCACCTGACCTGAATCCGATTGAGCATGCATTTCACTTGCTGAAGACAAAACTGAAGGGAAAATGCCCCAAGAACAAGCAGGAACTGAAGACAGTTGCAGTAGAGGCCCGGCAGAGCATCACCAGGGATGAAACCCAGCGTCTGGTGATGTCTATGCGTTCCGGACTTCAGGCTGTAATTGACTGCAAAGGATTTGCAACCAAGTATTAAAAAGTGAAAGTTTGATTTATGATTGTTAATCTGTCCCATTACTTTTGGTCCCTTAAAAAGTGGGAGGCACATATACAAACTGTTGTAATTCCTACACCGTTCACCTGATTTGGATGTAAATACCCTCAAATTAAAGCTGAAAGTCTGCAGTTAAAGCACATCTTGTTTGTTTCATATCAAATCCATTGTGGTGGTGTATAGAGCCAAAAAGATTAGAATTGTGTCGATGTACCAATATTTATGGACCTTATTGTAATTGTATGAGTGACCCATAGGGGGACTAAAGTTACAATATGTCTTCGCCTGTTGGCATTAATAAGGATACATAGAGTAGGGGAGATAATGATACCTAAATGAAAAGTGTATACTGCCAAGGACTGGTAAGAACCAAGAACCAAAAGATGATCCGCATGTCAAGCCTAGCAGTTACCCCATGATGATCCCCAATATGTTACATATAATTGATATATATATATATATATAGAGTTATATGTGCATGCCACAGTGCAGACTGAACCTGGGCACAGTATGCTTGTTATAAAAAGTTATAAGGGTATACAGTGGAACCTTGGTTCATGAGTAACTCGGTTAACAGGCATTTTGAAAGACGAGCATTTAAAAAAAAAATTCTGACAGAATTAAGCCTCTGTGCATGCAATACCGCATGTGGCCAGACGCGCGGGGGTGCTGGTGAGCCTTGGAGACTCTTGGAAGCCATTTTAAGCATTCGGAAATACTCGGAAATACTGAAAGTGTAAACAGTTCCCAAGCATTTCCAAATGTTTCCGGCTGTTTCTGAGGCTCACCAGCGCCACCACACCTCTTGGCACATACGTTATTACATACACCAGGGGCCCCCGGACCTCTGGCCACATACAGTACTGCATTGACAAGCAGTCTTTGTGGAACAAATTATCTGAGTTTCCATTGTTTCCTATGGGGAAACTTGCTTTGATATGCGAGCGATTTGGATTACAAGCATTCTCGTGGAACGGATTATGCTCGTAATCCAAGGTTCCACTGTATAAATGCTTTTAGCAGTGCAGCATGTGTATATTGGAGGATATGCAGCCCATGTATCCATAAATGGGTGAAATGAGGACTGCAAAAAAGTATTCAAGTAGCAACTTAAAAAGTTCACCCGCAATAACCATCAATGCATAAAGACCAATGCAGATAATATAAAATGCCCAGACAGCGTACTTGCCTGATAGAGTGTGTGGATCCTGTATGATGGATGTTGGTATTATCCAGCTTCATCTATGAAAAGGGCTTGAATCTCCTTTTTATGTAATCCTCATCCCCTCTCTGCAGCCCACCAAAATTGGTGATAGCTGTGTGCGAGTGAGGGGAGGAGGACAGGGCCCCGTCTAGTGATTGGCCTCCTGGGCAGCCCACGTGCGGCGCCTCCACACCGCGCATGCACGTATGACATCATTGCGCACGTGCGGTGGAATTTTCGATTGCGTCAGCGGCTGCATGCAGGGTCAATATCTCCTAAACGGTGCATGTTTAGGAGATATCCATTTTACCTACAGGTAAGCCTTATTTTAGGCTTACTTGTAGGTAAAAATAACAAAGTGGGCTTCAAAGTAGAACTAAAGGCATTTTTTTCATCTTGAATAGAGTAAGGAAGAATAGAGTTATCACCCCTGTCAAGTTTTTTGCCATCTGTGTCTCATTGGGGAGATTTCCCTTTACTTCCTGTCCCATAGCCAAAACAGGAAGTGAGAGTTAATCCCCCCAAAGTGGGGGAATCCCTGGTTCTCCCCAGAACCAATGTCCCCATTGGAAGATTTCCCCTCTATTCCGATTATAGTGACCACTCAAACTGGGATTTTCTCCAAAAACAAATAGAGCTTTCCCTTTGTTAACATAATCATAAACAAGCTCCTGTCTCTGCCTGCCACCGGGGGTGAGGAGGGGGTAGTGTGCTCTGAGGCGCTGTGGACAGCAGTGGTTGGACCTGGCTGACGGTGGAGGTGACAGACGGTAGTTGTTGTGGTGACATTGTGTCCTCAGTTCAGTTCCTATAAAGGATGTGACATCCCTCCATTTTCAGTGGACCCCCAGGGGGTAGATGGTGCTGGGAGTCCTCCTGTTTGATGTCCCCTGCACTGCCGACAGGAATTGTGGCCCCTTGTTGTGAAGCCCTGGATGGCTCTGAAGTATCTGCCATTCCACAGTCATTATGTCTGAACCCCGTCCGGACGGGGCGGGGTTATGTGATTGTGGATTCCGATCCTGACCCTGGCCCATAGCCGATTCACATGATGAGGAAAGACACACCCCCAGCTTCCTGATTGGACAATGCAGTAGCACACCCATGAGTTGCTGGTTTTCATGAAGTTCATCTTTAAGGGCACTTTATGTGGAGAAGTGGAGCCTACAGTCTACAGCCTAATAGGAACGGGTCCTGCATTGTCTGTATCCAGGGGCGTTTCTAGGGGGTGGCTATTGGGGCTATAGCCCCGAGTCTGGGGCCCATAGCCCAGAGTCTCTTACCGAGTGGATGCAGTTCTGCAATTAGCAGGTATGTCCCGGTCCAGAATGCAGGAGGTAGGGGCAGAATGAGCCGCAGTAGCACTGGTTTCAGCTCCACCCTCACCTCCACCTGACTCTACTTCTGGTCACTAGTTGCTAGAGCCACCTAGTGTTTAGCAACCAGTGACATCATGACCACGACTCCCTCCCTGCCCAGTATTCAAAGCGGAGGAGGGTTTCACTTCCTCCTCTTCCGCGCTAGTTTTTGTGGGGCCTAAAGAATTGAGCCCAGCCCCCTTTTCATGGTCCTGGACTGGAGCAGACGCTGCTGGTCCGGTGGCAGTGGGGTGCAGGGCAGTGGCATCTTCAAATAGGGATGGGGAAGTCTGGGCAGCCGTTAAGAGCCCAGGAGGGAGTAAGAGAGAGAAGACAAGGCCTCACCACCATCCTGAGCAGCATCCCCGGTGCCTCTCAGAGCCTGCACTCCTTCTCCAAGCTCCCCTCCTAGCTCGCTGTGACTGTCATTGAACAGGAAGAAAAAAGGCTGACCGAGGACGGGTGGTAGGTAGGTGGATCACACACACCTACCCACACAGACAGAGGCTGGGACAGTAGGGACTGCAAGCAGGGCTAGGGGGTCTCTCTTTCACCCTCTCTCATCCACCATCCTCTTTCTCTGATGTTTGGGGAGGCTCTCTGGGGACCCTGATGTATGGGGAGGCTCTCTGGGGACCCTGATGTATGGGGAGGCTCTCTGGGTACCCTGATGTATGGGGAGGCTCTCTAGGGACCCTGATGTATGGGGAGGCTCTCTGGGGACCCTGATGTATGGGGAGGCTCTCTGGGGACCCTGATGTATGGGGAGGCTCTCTGGGGACCCTGATGTATGGGGAGGCTCTCTGGGGACCCTGATGTATGGGAGGCTCTCTGGGGACCCGGATGTATGGGGAGGCTCTCTGGGGACCCTTATATATGGGGAGGCTCTCAAGGGACCCTGATGTAAGGAAGAGGCTCTCTGTGGACTCTGATGTAAGGAGGATCTGCACTCAGATATGTAATATATATATATATATATATATATATATATATATATATATATATATATATCCATACATACACATGTGTATGCCCGCTCAAGATTATGACTTTCTTTACTTCGCTGCTGTGGACTCTAGCCCCAGTTCTTTTGTAGACCTAGCAACGCCCCTGTCTGTATCGTATTCCTTGGTTGACCATCACCAGGAACAAGCCTATTGTGACCCCCAGACTGCAAAGCTGGGGGTCCATTTTTTCTGTTGAGTGAGGTCACAAGAGGGGGCTGTCACTGAGCACCACGGACTGCATACTTGGCACTTGATTTGGAGCACAGAGCACTTTTTTTATTTTATATGAACTGCACTGGATAGTTGCACTCTATATAGCAACCTTTGTATTTATGTTTATGGACTACACTGGATGGTTGCATCCAACTTAGCAATCTTTGCACATAACATTTTGGTCACAATTTGAAGCAATTGTCACTTTTTGTATATTTATTCTATGGTTTGTTGATTATTATTTGGGGTGGCGCAGCATTTGTTCAATTTTATTTCTCAAGGTACCTCTTAGTAGATACTTATATGGCAGCAGCCCACACTCATTGACTGATCTCTGGATTCCTAATAAGGGTCAGAGGGATTAGTGTATATGAGTAATTCATTGGTCCTAGCGCGGATTATTTAGCACACAATGGGTAGATAAATTAAACTCTTACCGGAACAGTTGGATCCACTCGGTCATACGATCGGTGGATCATTCAAGCTCGAGAGGGTTACACCACAAGGATGCCTCCAACGTTAGCCAGATGTTCGGCTCCAGTAATGGCAGTCAACAAAGATCCCTCCAGAGGTCAACGGGGTCACCCTCAGGTCCCGGATCAGGGTAAGCCAAAGATGTTCATATGGATATATGTAATGGAAAAGGGGGCCTCACATAGTGTGATAAAGTACAACACCTTTTATTGAAAACCAGGTGTACAGCATAGTTTAAAAAGCCGGCATAGCAAAGACAATTATTAAAAACAAAGAAGCTGTAACGGACATGCGACCCTCACCCAACGCGTTTTGTCCACGTGGACATCATCTAGGGTGTGGGGGCCGCATGTCCCTGTCTCAGCTTATATAGATACAAACCCCAATCAAATTGCCTACGTCCAAATTAGTTCAATCCAGGTGTGGTTTGGGACTTCTGCCCCTTAGACCGCATGGAGCCATCAGACTCTAGCGTGCACCTCACGGTGAGCTCCCAATAGGATGCTTCCAAACTAGAGGCGTGTGCACCAGGCCTCACTCGGTCTGTCAACAGTGGATGCCAAATCCGCGTGGTCCTGGAAGTGATCTATTTGTGCCCCGCACGTCACCTGCGCACCTAACGGCGGAATTGGAGTCACTCAAGACAAAACCAGAAGTGGGCTACCAACTGGAAGGCAAGAGAGCGCTAACCAATGAGGGACAGGCGGAGTGCAAAGAAACCTCCGCACCGTGCTCACGACTGGAAATGAACAGATCGAGAGAAATGGAAATGGGTGTCAGTCATCATCCAGGATGAACCAGACTGGGCATAAAGGCAAAACTAAAAAATCAAAAGGCAATGATTCCAAAACACTGAACATAAACATATATAGAAATTAAAAATATATGACCATTACAAAAAATGTATAAATGAATAAAACCTCAAGAATCCCAAATTTAGGGACCCACAGATAAAACAAAATGGGGGGGCCATTATAAACAACTAAGAAGAAACGACCGGTCGAAGATGTGATGCAGCCGGTATCCAGCACAACAACACATCCCAGACCAGAAGTGCTAGGCATAATGAAACCATAAGTAGATCAAGCATTACCAACCCATTCAAAACCTCTATAGAAAGCTGAAAGTAGGGGTCTCAATACAGCACCCTAACCTACTAATGGGGAGTTAACACAAATAAATCCAAACCTCCCATATACATGTAGAGTGGGGCGTCAAGCATTGTTGATAAACGCATTGGCATCCCACTCCACATTCATCCCGTGGAGATAATGAGAACGGAGTTCATATATCCAATGGGTCTCAAGGCGAGAGAGACCCCTCAACCTAGAGCCACCCCTCCATGATGGAACATAACGGTCGTTGGCCAAAAAGAGGGTACCAGTGGGATCCCTATTATGGTACCGAGCATAGTGCTTAACAACACTATGCTTCTTAGTGCCACCTATAATATTAGCAATATGTTCACCCACACGTTTAGAAAAGCTTTGTGTGGTCCTCCCCACGTAATGTTTACCGCATGGGCAAGTCAGGAGGTACACCACATGGGTGGTGGCACAGCTTAAAAAAGGGTTAATAGGGTACACTTGCCCAGTCACGTTCGATATAAAAGACAAGGCTTGATTGCTCCCTAATTTATTAATATTACAAACTCTACACTTCTTACATGGAAAGAAACCTTTTAAATTGTGAAAGAAGGTAGGTATGGTAGAGGGGGTTTATGATATTTGGGGCAACCTTTAAATGAAGGGGAGGAGCACCCCTATAGATGATGTCAGCCTTATCAGGAAGTACTTTTTTTAAGCCCACTGATCGCAATTCATACATTCTGACGGATAGTTGCCATCACAGGAGCTGGCTTTGTGCTGTCCCCAGGGGCCAGTTCCTCAGACTCCGTCAGAATTGTACAAATGTGGCAGATTATGACCTTCAGTCTAAGCAACTAAAAGAAAGGTTTGTTGATAAGGGTTATTCCGCATTGGCATTGGATGAGGAAATCTTTAGTGTTTGGGATATCGATAGAGATACCTTTTTCCAGGAAAGGATTAGACGCCCTATGAAGGACCCTAAATGGTCCTTCTTCACTACCTTTTCCAGCCAACATAGGCACATTGAACAAATCCTCTGGAGACACTGGAAAGTTCATAGAAATGACCGGATTCTCGGCCCCCTGCTTCCTGATACGGCTGACATCATCTATAAGGGTGCTTCTCCCTTTTGTTTAAAGGTTGCCCCAAATATCATAACCCCCCCCCCCCCCCACCCCCACCAAACCTACCTTCTTTCACAATTTAAAAGGTTTCTTTCCATGTAAGAAGTGTAGAGTTTGTAATATCAATAAATTAGGGAGGAATCAAGCCTTTTCTTTTAAATTGAACATGACTGGGCAAGTGTACCCTATTAAGCCTTTTTTAACCTGTGCCACCACCCATGTGGTGTACCTCCTAACTTGCCCATGCGGTAAACATTACGTGGGGAGGACCACACAAAGCTTTTCTAAACGTGTGGGTGAACATATTGCTAATATCATAGGTGGCACTAAGAAGCATAGTGTTGTTAAGCACTATGCTCGGTACCATAATAGGGATCCCACTGGTACCCTCTTTTTGGCCAACGACCTTTATGTTCCATCATGGAGGGGTGGCTCTAGGGTGAGGGGTCTCTCTCGCCTTGAGACCCATTGGATATATGAACTCCGTTCTCATTATCCCCAAGGGATGAATGTGGAGTGGGATGCCAATGCCTTTATAAACAATG
>BLSH010092482.1:540462-564907 GCA_018402905.1 Glandirana rugosa
AGGAGGGGAGTAGCGAGAAGTAGGAGAAGAGCGATGAGGGGAGGATGAAGAGCGATGAGGGGAGTGAGGAGGATGAAGAGCGATGAGGGGAGGATGAAGAGCGATGAGGGTCATGTATCACATTTTGGAGCAGTGGAAGGGCTGCTCATCATCGTCATTGCAATGCTTGTAGGATGAATAAAGGGAAGGCTTTATGTTGCTGGTCATTAGGCAGAAGGCAGCCTGGTGACATTCCCGTCTGATTTACTACCGAAGTGTAAATATAGAATAACGTGCAGCGATTGTTCTTGCTTTGCGTTTCTGACAGGCAAGGCAAATGTTTAACTGGTTACTATGGACTACTTCACATTTGTTATTTGTAAACCATGTACAGTCTTATGACACAAGTTTATGGTTCAAGGGTTTTGACTGCCTCTTGGATAGGTGTGGTGCACATTAGAATGAGCAGAGGACACAGACAAGGTGATCAGAGTACTGCATTGGGTCCAGGGGAGGCCAAACCGGACCGGTGAAGGGTCATAGATAAAGACACATAATACATGCATGATGATTGCAGCAAAATCAGTCCAATGGCACTGAGATCGGTCATCTGAGCAACCTTTCAGCACTTCAAGTCAATGTCCAGGCAAAAGCTTTTTTTTAATAGAGCGAGGAAGGATTAGAGCTCTGTTCAGGTTATTACTGCTATCCACAGGAAAGATTTATTCCAACTTCCTGTCCTGGTGACAACAGTTTCACCAGACACAAAGTGAGGAAAATCTCCAATAGCAACAAAGAAATGAAAATGCTTTTTTTTTTTAAGTAGAAGAAGGCCAGAACCCCTGCCATTTTTTTTTTTACTGCTACAGACCATCCAATCTGGTTAACATGCGTTGCTTGAAGGCAGCCCATTCAAATGAATGGGCAACTGACGCACCAAAATGGACCAAAAATTGGGCATACACATTTTTTTTTTTTAACACAGCGCATCATAATGCGAAGTATTGTGTAGCTGGGCGCTGCAACACATATGCATGAGCTAACGCACCACAATAATAATAAAAAAAAATTGGTCTGGCAATACACTTTCAGTGGGTTAAGTTTTATTATTATTATTTTTTTTTTTATTACAAATGATATTATTATTAATAATACAAATAATAATAATAATAAAATATACTATAGAATATTATACCATTTTTATAATTTTAATTTTTATATTTTTATTATTACATTTACATTTTTATAGAATATTATAAAATTATAAAAAACTATAGAATATTATAAAATCCTATTTGCTTGGACCAAACACTGGATTGCTGAGACTTGGACAATGCAAAGGAGCAATTTATATGTTAAAAGTAATAAAATAAAATGAAAAATATTTGGTACATTATAAAGTGGTGGAAGCTGCGCTGCCTGGTGTTCCAGTAGCACAAATATAATTCGTAAAATGCTCAGTGCACAAATCATTAAGCTCATTAAAGCAGTAATAAACCCAAAAGCAAACATTTATTATATTGCAGCTTACCAATTCTTAGATGTGATGGCTGCATTTGTTTTCTTTTTTAAGGCTTTCGTTCTCCTATTTTTCATCTGGCGATCCAGCCAGCGAGTCTGTTGTCTTTCAAAAGCTCTCTTCCAGATGTACCAGTTTACAGGGATGGAGCAAACCATTTAACACAGCCAGGGGTGGTCACAACGATCCACTTTTATTTATTTGTGTAAAACATTTATCCCAACACTGTTTGCTGTAACTGATTATAAAGTGTGAGCTGGAGTTTGGCTTCAATTTATTGGTTTATCTAAGTCTGCTAGTTATTATTATTTTATAGGATTTATATAGTGGCAACAGTTTACACAGCGCGTTACAAAATGCGGTTACAGTACAATTTGGTACAAGAGGAATCAGAGGGCCCTGCTCATTAGAGCTTACAATCTAAGAGGGATCTACTAGTGATACAATGAATATACTCTCCTGCCCCCCAGACCGACAGTGCTGCTGTCTGCTGTGCCTCCTGTGTTCCTTCATCCAGAGTGGAGGTGTGGCACTGGCCAGATCACCAGATGAAAACAGAAAAAAAAAAAAAAAAAAAAATTAAAACGAATGCAGCCACCACATCTAATGATTGGTAAGCTGCAATAAACAAAAAATGTGCTAGTCTGCTCTGTATACTCAGGGCCGGCCCTACAACACGTCCCAATGGGTCCACTGGACCCAGGCAGCACTTTGACAGGGGCAGCAAATTGAACCACTGCCAGCTCTCCTTCTCTTCTATTTACCCAGCAAATTGGTAACCAAGATTTTTCTTCCAGAAGTTTTGTGTGTCATGATGACAACTGCCCCCTGGGCCGCTCCACCTGTCCATATACTGCCCTAGCCTGTCTATATACTACCCTAGCCTATCTATATACTACCTTAGCCTGTGTATATACTACCCTAGCCTGTCTATATACTACCCTAGCCTGTCTATATACTACCCTAGCCGGTCTATATACTACCCTAGCCTGTCTATATACTACCCTAGCCTGTCTATATACTACCCTAGCCTGTCTATATACTACCCTAGCCTGTCTATATACTACCCTAACCTGTCCATATACTAACCTAGCCTGTCTATATACTACCCTAGCCTGTCTATATACTACCCTAGCCTGTCTATATACTGCTCTAGCCTGTCTATATACTACCCTAGCCTGTCTATATACTGCCCTAGCCTGTCTATATACTGCCCCAGCCTGCCTATATACTACCCTAGCCGGTCTATATACTACCCTAGCCGGTCTATATACTACCCTAGCCTGTCTATATACTACCCTAGCCTGTCTATATACTGCCCTAGCCTGTCTATATACTGCCCTAGCCTATCTATATACTACCCTAGCCTGTCTATATACTACCCTAGCCTGTCTATATACTACCCTAGCCTGTCTATATACTACCCTTGCCTGTCCATATACTACTCTAACCTGTCTATATACTATCCTATCCTGTCTATATACTACCCTAGCCTATCTATATACTACCCTAGCCTATCTATATACTGCCCTAGCCCGCCCCTTGTAATTGAACATAATGGCGTGTCATATAATTTTGCATATAGACAAGGTGCCATTGCATGTAAATCTGATGTCCTGATACATTTAATTTTAGTTTTAATTATCATGATATAAAATAATGGATGTGGGGGCCTTTTGGTGAGCGTGACTTTTTTTTTGGGGGGGGGTGACTTTTTTTGGGGGGGGGGGGCAGCATTTCATTCTTGCACCCAGGCAGCACAATGTCTTGGGCCAGCCCTGCGTATACTAGCACATTACGAAATACTTACCTTGAAACTAAGCCCTCCAACGGTGCGCTGTCACTGCTGCAGAGGCTTCCATCTTCCGCCGGTGATGCCAGCGGCTGCATGCAGGGTGAATATCTCCTAAATGGTACAGGTTTAAGATACATTGATTTTACCTGCTGGCAAGCCTTATTCTAAGCATACCTGTAGGTAAAAATCAAAATGCGGAGTTTACTACGACTTTAATACCGATTTAACGTCTGCTGGATATATCTGGTCAATGTGAACATACTTCGTTGATCTGAGAATATACAGATGAGTCCTACAATGCTCCATTCGGTGGAGAACTACAAGTTGCAGCATGTCTGCCATCCAAGGTCTTACTATAGATGATATCAACTTTAACTTCAGTTCCTGAGACAATGGCAGATGTTTGCAAATGTTATTCTTTGCTGTTTTGTATATACTACGTTATTATTTTCGGATTAGTGGCCGGTTGGGTTTATGTTCCAGTCAGGCTTTTTAGGCAGAATAGAAACTTTTACATATCTTACATATCTGCAAATGCTATTCTTTGTTTTTACATAGACTGTGATTTTATATAAATTGTGATTTTAGGATTATTGGTCTTTGCTGTCCTATGTCCACCAGTCATGGGTGGCTTATGGCTCAGTGGTTGTTGTAGAACTACACATAGGAGGATTGACCTTGTAGGACTGGTTGGAGTTTTAATCATGAAGACAAGGTAGAGTGCAATGGCTTTGCAAAAGAGCAATGGCCAACAGTGACCAATCAGACTGTATATCCTAAAAATGGTATGAATGGTGGCACCAATACTGTCTTTACTGTGGAGAGGAGATGGCCACAGCTATTATTGTGGCTAAATGCTCACCACTCTACAGCAGGGGTCTCCAAACTTTCTGAACAAAGGGCCAGTTTACTGTCATTGAGGCTTTAGAGGGGCCACACCGTGGCCAGTGGGATTAGAAAATGCTGTGGCGTTGGGGAGAGCAAACAATGCTCCATCATTGGTTTAAGTGGAAGAAATGGTGCCCCACTGTTGGTATTCATGGTAGGAATGGTGCCCCGTCATTGGTATTCAAGGTAGGAATGGTGCTCCATTGTTGGTGTCAGTGGGAGGAATCGTGCACCATCATTGATGTCTTTGGGAGGAATGGTGCCCCATCAATGATGTCTGCGGGAGAAGTTGTGTCCCATCATTGGTGTCTGTGGGAGGAATAGTGTCCCATCATTGGTGTCTGTGGGAGGAATAGTGCCCCATCATTGGTGTCAGTGGGAGGAATAGTGTCCCATCATTGGTGTCAGTGGGAGGAATAGTGCTCTATCATTGGTGTCAATGGGAGGAATAGTGCCCCATCATTGATGTCAGTGGGGAGAATAGCGCTCCATCATTGGTGTGAGTGGAAGGAATAGTGTCCCATCATTGGTGCCAGTGGGAGGAATAGTGTCCCATCATTGGTGCCAGTGGGAGGAATAGTGCTCCATCATTGGTGTCAGTGGGAGGAATAGTGGCCCATCATTGGTGTCAGTGGGAGGAATAGTGCTCCATCATTGGTGTCAGTGGGAGGAATAGTGCCCCATCATTGGTGTCAGTGGGAGAAATAGTGCCCCATCATTGGTGTCAGTGAGAGGAATAATGCCCCATCATTGATGTCAGTGGGGAGAATAGTGCTCCATCATTGGTATCAGTGGAAGGAATAGTGCCCCATCATTGGTGCCAGTGGGAAAAATAGTGCCCCATCATTGGTGTCAGTGAGAGGAATAGTGCTCCATCATTGGTGTCAGTGGGAGGAACAGTGCCCCATCATTGGTGTCAGTGGGAGGAATAGTGCCCCATCATTGGTGTCAGTGGAGGAATAGTGCCCCATCATTGGTATCAGTGGGAGGAATAGTGTCCCATCATTGGTATCAGTGGGAGGAATAGTGCCCCATTGTTGGTACGAGCAGCAAGAACAATGACTCAAGGGCCAGATAAATTCAAGCAAAGGGCCGCAGTTTGGAGACCACTGCTCTACAGTGATGGATTTAGGTGGGTTATGGCAGGTCCAAAGTTTGGCAGATGTCACCCTACCCATCACTTATCCTGAATTATCCGCCTATCCTAATGAACGTAGATGGCCGAATTTGGAGACTAAACCTGACCATGCATGTTACAATCTAATTGTACAGTTCACTTTAGCTCAGCTATTGAGTGCATGATTTGCCTGATTGGATGAAGGGATTGTTTAGGTATGTTACATAGTTTTGGTAAAGCTAAAAGGGACAGAATAGTCCAGGTTGTTACATGCATGGTCAGCTTTTTTATATGATTTGAATAAGATTTGATATCTTAACTTTTTTTTTAGAAAAAACAAATAATAGTAACTTGGATTTTGGATCATCAATTGTTTCTGATCATTTGCGCTTTGAAGAGTTACAAATATCTTTTTGACTTGAAGACTTCATGCACACGTGGCTTAAAAAGGCGGCTTTTACAGGCGTTTGGCTTTTTTTCTGCCTGTAAACGCACCGCTATGTTAGCCTATGTGTCCATGCCCTTATAGACGTATTAGAAGAGGAGTGTTTAGAGGCTGAAAAAAAACCACCAGCATAGCTTTTTGTTGGAAAAAGTGCTTGACGCATCTAAACACACCTAAACCCTAGATGCATTTAGTGCTTGAGTGTTCATCACTCCAATGGGCAGAATAAATGATTATTCTGACCAATGAAATCCAAAAACGCTCAAACGCTTGACGCATCTAACTACGTATAAGTGTGGGCAGAATGCGGCTTTGGCTGAGTTTTTTAAGCTGTTTTTATCTTCCAGGAGTAAAAGATGTTCAGAGGAAAAATTCCAACGTCCTTTGTGCATGAGCCTCAATTACTTTGTACTCTAAATGATGACTTGTATTGAAAACTTGCTTTAAAATCAACCATGTGCCAAGATTGTTCATCTCCCATTGACTGATACTGCATCTCCCTTTGTAATCGGTCATTTTTGATGGTTTTATGTACTTGAAATATTACAATAATTGTTTGTGCTGATCAAAAATTATGTGGAAACTCATCCATGTATGGACGTTTGATTGATGCTTTTTTAGGTTATAAAATAGTAACACAAACAATTTTTCCTATTGTTTTTTTACACATTCCCCAAAATATGTTGCAGAGTTTATGCCACGTTGTGTATTGTCCAGGAAAAAAAATTATTATTGCCATTAGAATGTTCATGTAGATAGGGGGATTTAACCTTTTAAAAAATAAAGACCCACAATGGGTTGCCCGACCCTAACCCTTCTTCACCCAACTTTCTGTCATCATCATCATCGTTATTCTCTTCATCATCATTATCAACAGTCCTATTAAAAACAATTATCATTAGAATGGTCAGTAAGATTGGGGGTTCTTAACCTTTTTACAAATACAGACCCCCAACAATTGCTCAATATGTCCCCATACCTCCTTACCCAACTGTCTATCATCATCACCAGTCTTATTAAAAACACTTATTGTCATTAAGCTGAGGGTAAAGGTGATGGACTGACCAAGCATCTCTCCAGACCTAAACCCTATTGAGCATCTGTGGGGCATCCTTAAACGGAAGGTGGAGGAGCGCAAGGTCTCTAACATCCACCAGCTCTGTGATGTCATGGAGGAGGGGAAGAGGGCTCCAGTGGCAACCTGTGAAGCTCTGGTGAACTCCATGCCCAAGAGGGTTAAGGCAGTGCTGGAAAATAATGGTGGCCACACAAAATATTGACACTTTGGGCCCAATTTGGATAGTTTCACTTAGGGGTGTACTCACTTTTGTTGCCAGTGGTTTAGACATTAATGGCTGTGTGTTGAGTTATTTTGAGGGGACAGCAAATTTACACTGTTATACAAGCTGTACGCTCACTACTTTACATTGTAGCAAAGTGTCATTTCTTCAGTGTTGTCACATGAAAAGATAGAATAAAATATTTACAAAAATGTGAGGGGTGTACTTACTTTTGTGGTATACTGAATATGTATATACACAATTAGATTGATTTTGGCTGTTGTTTTTGTAGAATCAAACCATGGAATAGAGGTCCAGTTACTCTCATGTCATCTAACACATCAGGTCCTTCTCTCTACTTTGATTTCAGGTTCAGTAACTCAGAAAATCTACATGTAACCATATTCTCATTACTCGGAGATCTTGTTCTCTAAAACTGAAAGGGTTGTACTGCCCCAAAGGTCTATGGATGCCCTTAGTTACGGCTCTTTTGTTGGGTTGTCTTTCTCAACTTTTGTTACCCTGAAGGAACCCTTAGGCCTCATACACACGGGCGTATCTTTAAAAATAAACAAAACGTCGGGCCCGACGTCAAGGAAAAAAAAAATCTGCGTTTTTCGGCGTTATGCATTGGCGTCAATAGGCGTTTTTTAAAAAAAAATCATCCCTCTGCTATTTTTCAACCTAAAAACGTTGGCGTCAAAAACCGCTGGAAAACGCCGGTACAATATTAGGTGGTGTTTGTTGGCGTTTTGAGGCGTCGGCGTCAGAAAATGCCAAAACGTTACAGCCTCAGAACGCGATGGGCGTGGGTTCTACTTTCTGCTCACTAACGCCGACGCCATCTACAGCTCAAAAATGCAGACGTTTTTATGGGGCCATTGACTAACATGGAGAGCTGCAAAAAACGCCAGAAAACGCCGGCGTCAAAAAACGTCCGTGTGTATGAGGCCTCAAAATCATTTCAGGTCTTGGAGAACGCCTACAAAAAAATGATTATAATAAAAGTTATTTTTGCTTGAACTCATGGTAGATTATATTAGTGTGACTGGGAAGGCATAGAAAGCTTTATATAAAAGACTAAAGAATGCGGCATATTGAAAGTGTTTTACAATTGGGGCAGATTATTTTTAACACTTCTCCCTGCTCTGTACAACAACATTATTTGAGCAATAATTTTAAAATTAAATGTATCTAAAACTGAAATGTGTTGCACTCTAGTATTAGTGGTTAGTGTAGAAGTTTCCTTTAGATTGGTGGTCGGTATAGAAGTGGTGCTTTACATTGGTAATCAGTGTAGAAGAGACCACTTACATTGGTGGTCAGTGTAGAAGAAACCACTTACATTGGTGGTCAGTGTAGAAGAAACCACTTACATTGGTGATCAGTGTAGAAGAAACCACTTACATTGGTGATCAGTGTAGAAGAGACCACTTACATTGGTTGTCAGTAGAAAATACCCCTTACATTGATAGTCAGTGTAGAAGTGTCCCCTTACATTGGTGGCTGATGTAGATTGGACCCCATACATTGGTTGTCAATGTAGAAGAGATCCTTTACATTGATGGCTGGTGTAGAAGAGACTCCTTTACTTGGTGGTCGGTGTATAAAAGACCCTTTACATTGGTGGTTGTTGTAGAAGAGACCATTTACATTGGTGGCCAGTGTAGAAGAGACTCCTTTACTTGGTGGTGGGTGTAGAAGAGACTCCTTTACATGGTGGTTGGTGTAGAGGAGACCCTTTACATTGGTGGCCAGTGTAGAAAAGACTCTTTGGTGGCCAGTGTAGAAAAGACTCTTTGGTGGCCAGTGTAGAAAAGACTCTTTGGTGGCCGGTGTAGAAGAGACTCCTTTACACAGTGGTTGGTGTAGAGGAGACCCTTTACATTGGTGGCCGGTGTAGAAGACACCCTTTACATTAGTGACCGTTGCAGAGGAGACCCCTTACATTGGTGGCCGATGTAGAAGACACCTTTTACATTAGTGGCTGGTGCAGAGGAGACCCCTTACATCGGTGGTCGGTGTAGAAGACACCCTTTACATTAGTGGCTGGTGCAGAGGAGACCCCTTACATCGGTGGTCGGTGTAGAATTGTCCCCTTACATTGGTGGTCGGTGTAGAATTGTCCCCTTACATTGGTGGTCATTGTAGGAGGAAAATCAGTTTGTTATTCTTTGTTGATGAGGGAACCCCCAGCAACCTCTGTAGGAGCCCTGGTAAGGAGAGGCTGTGGTAGTCTAAGGTCATTGGTGATGAAATGAATTCACATTTTCCCGGGAATCTGTAATCAAAGTTCAGCGGCAGTAAAACAATAAGAGAGATCAGAGGGCAGAAGAGGCGGGCAGGCTCTGCCCACAGCGAGATAAACACACATTGTGTGTACATTGGAGGCTCTTTACATATTCGCTCCGGTACAGGACGAGTCTCCAATGACTTCTCAAAGGATTTGGACCAACTACAGTAGTAGATGATAGGTTCATGTTAAGAAGGAAATCCGCTACTATTTCATTGTTATTTCTCATTTTATAAGCTCTTGTCATCATTTGAGATGCCCTCTGACCATTTCCTTAAAACTTACCACCAGTGTTAATTCTGGCAGCAAATTTTGATTTAGTTTTATTCTTAGTCTTAGGACTAAAATGGAATTTTAGTTTTAGTCCCAGTCTTCTGCAATTGTTTTAGTTTTAGTCCTACATTTTAGTCGTCTAAAATCTAATGGGTGTAGTTAAATTGTAATGCATTATTTAAGCATTTCTCTACAATTTTCAAACTCATTGGTATTGAGGTACGCGCATGAACTACAGACCAGCAGGACTACAGGGCTTGAAATTGCAACCTGGTCCAATGGTCCAGGGGGCCCGTGTGCCTCCCTTGGACACCTGAATTGGAGGGATGGCAGGGGTGGCATTTAGAGGACTCCTCTATTTTCCTCTATCCAGTTTACTTGTCTTCTGCTGTTCCCAGGGTCCCTGTGCGCTTCCCTGGTCCCCCCACAGAGCTGCTGTCTTCCCCCCTCCTCTCTCCTGCCAGCTGCTGTAGAAGATTTGTCATGATGGAGAGATGGGAACGGGTTGGTAAATTTGTCATTTACCGGCTCCTTCCTTTTCTGAATGGACAGAGTCAGTGATTGGTACCAATTGGTTCATTCATAACTGAAGCATAGTAAACTGTGTTTACTATACTTCTGTTTCTGAATGAATGGGAGGCTCGGTGCCCAGCTATTCTTGTCCATTCATTCTGTGCAGCTGAGGCTACACAGATGGAGATTGAGGGCTGATGTTTGTTTAGTCCCCTGATACCTCATCAAAGCCCCCCAACAGAGCTCCTAAAAAAAATGTAAAAAATTGTAACAATAAAATTGTTAAAGAAATAAAATGAAATGGTAAAAAAATAATAAAATTAAAATAAAAATTAAAAACTACTGACACCAGTGATGGAGCTATCAGGATTGCAAAGGTTGTAATTGTGACCGGGCCCTGGCATTTCACCACCATGGGGAGTCCCGAAGATGGCAGAAAGGGGGCCCGCTGCAGAACTTGTGAAAGGGCCCCACTGCGGTACCGTAATAAAGAGACCCGCAATGGGAGTAAAGGGCCCCAGGATCAGTGCGAAGAGTTCTGGCCAGGGGGCCTTTCATAATTACTTGCACTGGGGCCTTGAAGGTTGTAGTTACGCCTCTGCAGACAGACCAGTGTTAATTTTGATGTCAAATTTCAATTTAGTTTTAGTCATAGTCTTTTGACTAAAATGCCTTTTTTAGTTTTAGTCTTATTTTAGTCATCTCAGTTGTTTTAGTTGTATTTTAGTCGACTAAAATGGTATTAAAGAGGAATTCTGCCTTGGGGGCAAAAATTAAAAGTCAGCTGCTACACATACTGTAGCTGCTGACTTTTACTATATGGACACTTACCTGTCTAGGGAGCCCGTGATGTCAGCCTATCTTTGGATCGACTGTCAGGTGCAGCCGCCGCCATTCCAGGTAAGGGAATCCGGTAGTGAAGCCTTTAGGCTTCACGGCCGGTACCCTACTGCGCATGTGCGAAGCGGGCCGCGCTTTCTTATTGGCCTGGAGGAAGGAGGAGGGGGCTGAACTTTCAGAAGATGGGGCCGCGGCCCGGTCTCCCAGAAGTGGGGAAGGGGACCTGTCAAAAACAGGTCCCCCCCCCCCGAAAGGTGCCAAATGTGACACCGGAGGGGGGGGGAAGCAATTAAGCGGGAAGTCCCACTTTTGCGTGAAACTCCGCTTTAAGTTAGTCAGGAGAATGTTTTAGTTGGTTTTGGTCGACAAAATGTACACTGCTTACCATCTGCTAAAAGACCCCTCTGAATCCCTCATATCTTCCCATTGCGGTGTGGTGCGGTAATGCATGCTCATTAACCACTTGCCAACTGCCAACCGCAGTTTGGTGGCGGCAAGATGGCTCTTTATCGCAAACCACTGTCACATGACGGCAGCTGCGAAATCGTGCACTGTGAAAATTGTCGCTCTTTTTTTATTTATAGCGGCGAAAAAAGGACGCAAATTTAGTTTGGGTACAACGTCGTACGACCGCGCAATTGTCAGCAATTGTCAGTTAAAGCGACGCAGTGCTGAATCCCAAAAAGTGCTCTGATCCTAAAGTGTGAAATCCTTCCGGGGCTGAAGTGGTTAAAGAGACTCTAAATAATATTCGTAAAATATACTCCACACACATCCACTACTTAATGGCCTTGTAATGCATTTTTCATGAAATCCTTTTTTATTGTGTTTTTCTGCCTTCTGGTAACATTATCTGTGAGCTCCTGAACCCCTCAATTTCCCATCCAATTCTGTTTGTTTGGAATAAGCAGGGCACATTAGTTGCAGTCATGCACACTACTCATCCCAGCATCCATAGTCCATCTTGGGAGCGAGGGTGGCTACATTCCTACATACATTGAGACTATAGAGAACAAACGTAGTCACCCTCTAATAGGAAGTCACATCACAGGGGCAAAAAAAGAATTTGGAGACTTAGAGGAGGCTGAGAGCGATAGAAGGGACTTTTTTCGAGTTAAAGCCGAGTTTCATCCGTTTTAAGTGCAGATGACCCCCTGACATGCCACGATTGGCATGTCATTTTTTTTTGGGGGGCGGGGGCAGGTTCCCAGCTCCCATTTCCTCTCCTGGTGCCGTGGAACCGGAAGGAAAATTCCCCCCTCCCTCCTGGCTATCTTCTGGGACACGTCACAGGTCCCAGAAGATTGCCTGGCCATTTACAGCACGCAGTGCGGGCCGCGGCCAGGTGCCCACACTTGCTATGCCGACGCCGCGGAGAGGATTGATGAATCGGGCGGCCACATTGCTGGAGCCTGGGACAGGTGAGTAGCCGTTTATTAAAAGTCAGCAGCTTTAGAAGAAAGGCTGTTTAACCTTAAACTGTGTAGAGGGTTCTTTACGGTAAGAGCAGTGAGGATGTGGAATTCTCTTCCACAAGCAGTGGTTTCTGCTTTTTCAACCTCGCTAAATATGTAACTATGTAGCAGCTACACTTTTTGTAGCTGCTGACTTTTAAATGGGTGGAACTCTGCTTTACGAATATAAACTTGGATAGAATTCATTTTTTTATGGTGTCACTTTAAGGGCTGCTTCACACCATGAATCGTACAAAAATGCACCGTGCTTTCCTGCACAATTCAAATGCGATCTGGGGAAGTGTGATTTCAGCCTATTCATGTGAATGGGCTGAAACTGCGCCACACTGCACCAAAGGTAGTGCATGCACCACTTTTCAAAAATGCACAGCAACCAGAACGCATGGTACTACTGTACCTTGTGATCCGGTGCAGGCAAACATTCTATGTTTGCAATCTGCGTTTGGTGTGTCGTTAAGTTAACACCGAGACCCGCTGCAGATCGCAGGTGCAGTGCGTTTTGAACATGGTGCGGGAAAAGCGCACAGAGCATGGGGTTCCCACACCACGTTCTAGCGTGAACTGGCCTATAGCCAAAGCCCAGGTATAAAAACTCTCTATATATTATGATATGCATAAATATATATATATATAAATATAAATTAATACATAAATAAATATATATATAAATATAAATTAATACATAAATATATATATATATCACAAAGGAAGGATATTAATCCACTTTGTGTGTACCAAAATATTTTACTTTTTTTCTTGCTGTTTGTTTTTTTTTTTTATTCTCTTTGGAAAAAATAAAATAATGGGGGATTTTTGGTCCAATCTGAAAGGAGCTTCTGTAACCCTCAGAAGTCATCTATTGCTCAATGCCACCCAAACCACCAATCGTGCCACCTTCTCCGTGACTCCCATGCATTTTACTGGCAAAAATTTCTCTGAAATCTTTGGATTTACTCAGAACTTTCAGAGAAGTGAAAACTTTCAATTTCTCTCATTCCTATTCTGAGCATTCAAGATTATGTGCATGTTGTATGTCACATGTAGGATCTTCCTCTAATGGCTCTCCATATATCAGACATCGGGATCATTCACCCTGCTGATATGAATGACTCCTACAATAAAGATCAGCTACAGGATAAGCCCCTAAGATTAGCTGTACACAAGATAATTTAAGGCTGTATCAAGGAACTGTTATCCTCATATTTTATACATTATATTACCAAAAGTATTGGGACGCCTGCCTGTACACACACGTGACCTTTAATGGCACCCCATTCTTAGTCCGTAGGGTTCAATATTGAGTTGGTCCACCCTTTGCAGCTATCACAGCTTCAACTCTTCTGGGAAGGCTGTCCACAAGGTTTAGGAGTGTCTATGGGAATGTTTGACCATTCTTTCGGAAGAACATTTGTGAGGTCAGCCACTGACAGCAAGGTCCATAAAGACATGGATGAGTGAGTTTGGGGAGGAGGAACTTGACTGGCCTGCACAGAGTCCTGACCTCAACCTGATAGAACACCTTTGGGATGAATTTGAGCGGAGACTGTGAGCCAGGCCTTCTCTTCCAACATCAGTGCCTGACCTCACAAATGCGCTTCTGGAAGAATGGTCAAACATTCCCATAGACACTCCTAAACCTTGTGGACAGCCTTCCCAGAAGAGTTGAAGTTGTTATAGCTGCAAAGGGTGGACCAACTCAATATTGAACCCTACAGACTAAGACTGGGATGCCATTAAAGTTCATGTGCGTGTAAAGGCAGGCGTCACAATACTTTTGTTAATATAGTGTATATCTAATATATAGAATAAATAATATATAATTATATATATATATTGTATATTCATATTATATTCAGATTGATTGTAAGCAAATATTAATTTACTCGTAATTTATCTATCTATACATATATACAGTATATATCAAACCTCTGGTTTGGTCACATTTAAGTATGCCGCCCAGTTCTGGTCAACCAGCAAACTGCGCCTTTAAAAACCACGGGAAGCGTGTTGACCATAAAGGAGCAGGAGCTTCTTTTCGGGCGACAAACGTGCATAGGGCATCCAATTCAAGTGAATGGGCTGTGGCCCTATGTGACAAACAAAATTGCGTGAAAATATTGCATTGAAAATTGTGATGCGATCTGTGAACGGGGCCTTAGTGGGGAGGTCCGCTGTAAACATTTGGTAGGCCAGGAGACCTTATCTTTTTCTGCAGAAGTTCAGTAACACTTACAGGTCTCGTCCCTCCCCCAAGCTGTGATTGGACAGTGAAAGGAGAAGCAGTAGACTGGTGAGCTTGCCTCTCTGCTCTCTCCTGCTATCAGCATGCACCTTTTGTAGAACATGAACTGATTGGCCCCTTGTGCTGCTTTTTCTCTCGCCAGTTCTACTATACCGGAATTGTAAGAGGCTGATGCCAAGTCAAATTTAGTATTTAGAAAAAAATACATTTAATGATGTAATAATGAATACTGAGCTATTTTTTTCCTTTAATATCTGATTGATGTTCACCTATAATGATGAAGTATGAGTCTAACAGGAGCAAGGACAATATAACAGCATTCTGCTGGAGCTGCAGTGGATTGAAGGGACGTGAACTGGCAATAGTTAAGTGACGACATGAAAACTCTGGGGTGTGGGCAAGCTGACTTCCAATTTGCAGGTTATAGATTTAACTATATGGCTTCTTATCTGGCGTGCCACATCTATGACCGTTCCTCTGGAATGTCTGTTCTTCAGTAAGGCATGAGGAAGTACTTCTCATAAAGGGATATCACCCAGACTAGGAGGCCTTGTGAGGTGCTCTATGGTAGGATCACTCGGGGAGGGGGTGTCCTTGTAGCAATGTCTATAGGTCCACCAAATGCCAACAAGACCCAACCATTGCGCAACACCACCAAAAGACCCAACCATTGTGCAGCACCACCAAAAGACCCAACCATTGTGCAGCACCACCAAAAGACCCAACCATTGTGTAGCACCACCCAAAGACCCAACCATTGTGCAACACCACCAAAAGACCCGACCTTTGTGCAGCACCACCAAAAGACCCAACCATTGTGCAGCACCACCAAAAGACCCAACCATTGTGCAGCACCACCAAAAGACCCAACCATTGTGCAACACCACCAAAAGACCCGACCTTTGTGCAGCACCACTAAAAGACCCGACCTTTGTGCAGCACCACCAAAAGACCCGGCCTTTGTGCAGCACCACCAAAAGACCCAACCATTGTGCAGCACCACCAAAAGACCCAACCATTGTGCAGCACCACCAAAAGACCCGACCTTTGTGCAGCACCACCAAAAGACCCGACCTTTCTGCAGCACCACCAAAAGACCCAACCATTGTGCAACACCACCAAAAGACCCAACCATTGCGCAGCACCACCAAAAAACCCAACCATTGTGCAGCACCATCTAAAGACACAACCATTGTTCAGCACCACCAAAAGACCTAACCATTGTGCAGCCCCACCAAAAGACCCAACAATTGTGCAGCACCACCAAAAGACTCAACCATTGTGCAGCCCCACCAAAAGACCCAACCATTGTGCAGCACCACCAAAAGACCCAACCTTTGTGTAGCACCACCAAAAGACTCAACCATTGTGCAGCACCACCAAAAGACCCAACCATTGTGCAACACCACCAAAAGACCCGACCCTTGTACAGCAGCACCAAAAGACCCAACCATTGTGCAGCAGCACCAAAAGACCCAACCATTGTGCAGCACCAGCAAAAGACCCAACCATTGTGCAGCAGCACCATAAGACCCAACCATTGTGCAGCAGCACCAAAAGACCCAACCATTGTGCAGCACCACCAAAAGACACAACCATTGTGCAGCATATATGCATCTATGGATGGCTTAGGTGTCTGTGCTGAGAGTGCACTCACTGCATGCTTCCAGCACAGTGATCGAGCTGCAGGGCAGCCACTCAGTGCTCACGTGATTAGGAAGTCCATGCATGTCTGCAAGAGACCTTACAGTGTGTTTTCTTTAGAAGGCAGCTGCAGAGAAGAGAAGTCTATCCACGGCCAGCATGCTGCAGAGAAGGAACCTTTCTCTCTGTTTGGAAGCAGTGGTCTCTCTGCAGAGGTCTGACACATCCCCTGTTCAGTAGGAGGTGTGCCAGACATCTGCAGAGAAAGACCACTGCTTCCTCACAAAAAGCAAAGATGCCTGCCAACATGCTGCAGACATCTGATACACCCCCTGCTCAGTTGCTCAGTAGGGGTGTGCCAGACCTCTGCAGAGAGACCGCTGCTTCCTGAAAAAGAGCAAAGGCTCCCACCAGCATGCTGCAGAGAAGGAGCAGAAGTGATTTCTCTGCAAACGTCTGACACATCCCTGCATTGTAGGGGTGTACCAGTAGAGCAAAGCTGCTGCAGAGAAGAAACCTTTCTCTCTGTCTGGAAGCTGTGTTCTCTCTGCAGAGGTCTGACCCCCCCCCCCCCACCCCAATCAGTAGGGGTGTACCAAATCTCTGCAGAGAAACCACTGTTTCCATGCAAAGAGCAAAGGTTCCCGACCAGCATGCTACAGAAAAGGAGCAGCAGTTGTTTCTCTGCAAACGTCTGACACACCCAGCTTAGTAGGGGTGTGCCAGACCTCTGCAGAGAGACCACTGCTTCCTCGCAAAGGGTCCTGCTCGGATTCTAAAGTCAAGTGTTTTTGTATGGAGTGTGGAAGGGCAATAACCCCCGTTAGAATTTTTATTGCTTTCTGTAGCCCTGTTGTAGACAGTCACTCTCTCTAAGTGTCCTGTTGACCATTGTCATTGGGAGAAAAAGTGATGGGAAGTCCAAGACTGTACAGTTGTCACCAGAACAGGAACACAGGGGAAATCTTCCAACGAGGACACTTGTTCTGGTGACAACTGCAGAGGGAAAGCTTCCCGATGGTGACAATGGCAGGACATGACTGTGTAGTAAGCATGGGTGACAACCTAGGAGAACACAGGGACAGAGCGTTGTCACCCTATAACAGGAAGTACCTGAACAAGGACCTTCATGGCAGGATCATCAGGTTATCATTTTAATAAAAGCTGCAAATTGAAAAAAAATTAAAATTACTGTTTAAAATCACACTGACATATTAAAGAACATATAAGGTTTAGTCATCGGGTTTAACCACTTCCCGACCGCCTTGCGTACATTTACTGCTGCAGAGTGGTACTGTAGCGCGAATCACCATTTGTAAACGGTGGCTCACTCGTGTGCGGCTCGTGCCCGCCGCACTCTGCAGCAGTGTGGCTGCGGGTCGGGGGGACTCGATGTCCGTCGGCTACCCGCGATTGTCTGGCAGAGAAGAAAAACGGGGAACCGCCGATGTAAACATGGCGGGTCCCCGCTCTGTCAGGCGGCATCTAAGAGATCTACTAATCCTTGTCATAGGGATCAGTTAGATCTCTGGTGCCCCTGGTAGCCCAGCCCCCTCACAGTTAGAACACAGCCTAGGGAACACAGTTATCCCCTTCACTGCCCCCTGCAGGTTAACCCATTCACTGCCAATAACATGTACACAGTAATCAGTGGATATTTAAATTTCTGATCGCTGTATAAATGTCATTGGTCCCAAAAAAGTGTCAAAAATGTCCGACATGTCCGCTGCAATATCACAGTCCCGATAAAAATCGCAGATCGCCGCCATTACTAGTAAAAAAAAAAAAAAAATTGCAAAAACGCCAGAAATGAATTCATGGTTTGTAAACGCGGCAACTTTTGCGCAAACTAATCAATAAACGCTGATCGCGTTTTTTTTAACCACAAATAGGAAGAATATAAATCGGCCAAAATTGATGAATACATTTGTTTTTTTAAATATTTTTTTGGTTTGTATTTTAGCAAAAAAGTAAAAAAATATTGTTTTTTTTTTTTTCAAATTTGTCGATTTTTCTTTGTTTATAGCGGTGATCAGAAATGACGCAGTGGAGATCAAATACCACCAAAAGAAATCTCTATTTGTGGGAAAAAAAGGACATCAATTTTGTTTGGGTACAACGCTGCATGACGCCGCTCCTCCACTGCCCCTGCCCATTGGAATGAATGGGCAGCGCTTCCAAAGCAGCTGAACACCGCTTTGGAAGTGCCGCCGCTTTTAACCCCTTGTTTAACACCTTCTTAAAAGCGGCCCGCTGCCGCCCGAATAGCGGTGCTTTACCGCTACTGCCAGCATGAAAGGGGTTTAAGGCAGCCTATTCAAATGAACGGGCTGTCATTGCATTTATATCAGTGTTTCTCGAAGGTTTTGTCTTGCGGCGCACCAAAAATATTGAAAAATTTTCACAGCACACCTGAAAAGATGTAACAGTTTTTGTGGTGAAGAACTTCTTTATCTTTTACTTATTTTTAATTTAATGTGAAAGATGTGCCTGCTTTGGACAGCAAATCAGATTGAAGCAAGGCTCCAAAGTCGACAAACAAGCGTGCATTTCATCGTCGATTTTAACCGCTTGCTGACCAGCTGCCGTCATTATACTGCGGTATATCGGCTGTAGCTGTATGGTGGTCCTTGCATAGGAGATTGCGGGCGCGTGCGCGCTGGAGGTGGTCGGAGCGTGCTCGTGGGTCCGGCGGACTCGATGTCCACTAGCAACCCGCGATCGTGGTGTAGAGAGGCGGAAAGGGGATCTGCCTATGTAAACAAGGTGGATCCCCATTCTGACAGGGGGCATCTCAGAGATCTGCTGTTCCCAGTGATCGGGAACAGTGATCTCTGTCGTGTCCCCGGCAGCCCCCCCCCATAGCTAGAACACACGCAGGGAACACATTTAACCCCATGATCACCCCCTAGTGTTAACCCCTTTCCTGCCAGTGTCATTTATACATTGGTCAGTGCATTCGGTAGACCGATATGTGTTTTTCTCTGGCTGATGCCAATATTTAGAAATCGGGGAGGCCGATGGCCGATATGTTAGGACAATTTTTCTCTTTTTTTTTTTTCCCCTTCATCTCATAAAATCTAACAGTTAAGTTATAAGAAGTGATACAGAAAATTGCTTAAATTAAATTAAACATTTATTAAACAACACAACAAGCCTCCAATCAGTGCTTGTATGAATAATTTAGATAAAATAAACTATGTATCTTAAATATTAAATACACAAAAACCGGTGGTTTTTGGACGAAAAAAAAATGGGCTAACTTTACTGTTTTTTTTTTTTTTTAATTCATTAAAGTGTATTTTTAAAAAAAAAATGCATTTGAAAGACCGCTGCGCAAACACCGTGTGATATAAAATATTACAACAACCGCCATTCAAGGTCTCTGCTAAAAATATATATGTAATGTTTGGGGGTTCTAAGTGATTTTCTAGCAGAAAATACAGATTTTTACTTGTAAGCAACAAATGTCAGAAAATATTTTAGTCTTTAAATGATTAAACTGAGCTCAAGCAAAAATCCAAGTCTGAGAGCATCGCTGATATACAATGTACATACTTATCCAAGGAATGAACTCAGTAAAGTTCATTCCTTTAAGTATAAACATTGTATCTCTTTGGTTCTTTTATATCAGCCCCTCCGATTTAGGCCCCTTTCTCACTGGGGCAGACGGGCGGTAGCGGTAAATCCCCGCTAGTTTCAGCGGGGATTTACAGCTGTTATAGCGGCTCTTCGGCGCCGCTATGCAGGCGGGTGCGCGGCGCTTTTAACCCCCCACAAGGGGTTAAAACGGGGTTAAAAGTGCCAGCGCACTGCGCTACCGAGGCGGTGTGCAGCCGATTCGGAAGCGCTGCCCATTGTTTTCAATGGGCTGGGGCGGTGGAGGAGCGGTGTATTGCCACTCACCGCACCGCCCCAAAGATGCTGCTTGCAGGACTTTTTGTAACGTCCTGCAAGCACACCGCCCCTGTGTGAAAGCTTTCCTGCTTTCACATTGGGGTGGATTGGGCTGGAGTTTTAAGACGCTTTAAGACGTTTTTTTTAGCTAAATAGCGCCTGTAAAGCGCCTTAGTGTGAAAGGGGTCTTAGAGGTTCATGTACTACTTGGGGCGACTTCAGGCAACTTGCATTGACTTCTATTTAAGTCGTTTACAAGTTGCGCTGAAGTCGCCTGTTCGGGGTCGCGCTGGGTCGCCCTGCAAGTCGGATCGCCCCTGTGTGACCCGGCCTTAAGCCCCGTACTCACGTTTCTAAAATCAAACAACAGATCGTCTGTTTTTTTTTTTTGCATGCTAATCTCCGATCGAATCGGAAGAGTTTACTAAAGTCACGAAAATTCTCGTACGACAGAATAAAAAATCTGAAGTGATGTCATGTGTTGTAGTGGATTTGTTTTGTATTTTCGGACGACAACTGTACTGGTTAAACGAAAATCGTTCCATCTGGTATCGTAAAAGAAAAATTTTCGTGTTTGTCCGATTGAATAATATCGGATGGACTGTCATGATCGGATCTCGAAAGATCTGTACTAACGATCTGTTTATCGGACGATCGCTTTGAAAGCGGAAATTTTCATCCGATTATCGAATCGCGTGTACGGGCCATAAGAGAAAAATTTTCGTGTTTGTCCGATCGAATAATATCGGATGAACTGTCATGATCGGCTCTCGGAAGCTCTGAATTATGATCCGATTATCGTATGATCGATTAGAACGTGGAATGTTTCATCCGATTTTCGGATCGTGTGTACGGGCCATCAGTGCATACATTAATCGGCCTAATTTGCAGCACAATCGGACAATGCCGATTAATTAAAAAATGCCAAAAATCGGCCTGATAGATCCGTCTACCTCTACATTTTTATAGCACTGATCAATGTAATAATGTCACTGGTCCGCAAAAAGTGTCATTTGGGGTCAGATCTGTCCGCCGCAATGTCGCAGTCCTTCTAAAAATCCCAGATCTCCGCCATTACCAGTAGAAACAATTTTAAAAAAATCAAATACCACCAAAAGAAAGCTCTATTTGTGGGAAAAAAGGACATAAATTTTGTTTGGGTACAACGTCGCACGACCGCGCAATTGTCAGTTAAAGCGACGCAGTGCCGAAATCGCAAAAAATGGCCTGGTCAGGAAGGGGGTAAATCCTTCCGGGGCTGAAGTGGTTAAGAAGTCTCTGTCTCTTTTTCGATTTGATTTCAGTAAATCCTGAAAGTTGGAATTTTACGGTCTCTATTATTATAATATAATTAGAGCGATCGAGTTCTCCCGAGATCTCGCCCAAGCCTCGCATTACAAAAGGAACCAATGAATGACAAGCTGACAGAGATTGCGTTTTTATATACGTTACTTTTTTAAAAGTTTGCGACATTGATTTACCTTTTCGTTCGACGTTTCATAACGCTAGCGATTTTAAATATTTTTCAAGATACCCACAGCACACCTGCAAATCTCACGCAGCACACAGTTTGAGAATCACTGATTTAAATGCACTAATAATGGTGCATGCACTTTTTTTTTTCAGCAGCGCACCACACAGCAATGGCATGCTTTGTTGCAATAAGGCAGGCCATGAAAATGAAAGTCAGTGCACCAGAAAAGGAGCATGCAGCTGTTTTGGCAGGGTGCTGCACAGCAATGCCGGTTAGTGCGTTGCCACTCATTGCGATGCACTGCGACACCGGTCCATGAGCGAGGTGCATTGGAGTGCCTTTCAGATTGAATGCTACCTCATCACCCAACCAGTGTTATGGTAATGCCGGCGTACATGCTGGCATTGCCGAAAGGCAGAGATGTAAATGCGCCCCAAAGCTGGAGAAAAACGAGTTGATTTTCAAACTAACAGTCATACAAAAATTCTTTGGATGACCGGGCGAATGTCATTCGAAAGTACTTGGTTGGTTTTTACTATTCAATTTTGGATTAAATGTCATTGCTGAATGAAAACTACATTCGGTGTTAGGGCTCTTTCACACTCGCAGCGCAGCACAGCACCCTCTGAGGAGCAACCCACATTTGGATTGCTTTTCAGAGGGCATTTGACAGACTGTGAGGTGGTGTTATAACGCCACCCCTTCTGCCTGATTTAACCCTAAGATGCCGCACTACCGCGATGTAATCGCGTGCGTCGCACGCAGTGGTGGCACAGCCCCATTGAAATCCGTGGGTGAGTTTGACAAGCAGTTCCATGAAGCAAAAGATCCCTCAAAAACAGCCCCTTCTGGCTGTCATTTTACAGTTTGGGTCGGTGGCCATGGGAGGGGGGAAACCGTGGCTCAGTCAGGGCTATCTTAATAGCATCATGGGCCCCCGGGCAAAGTCATGTACTGGAGCCCGTACCAGCCTGCCCCAATTTACGCACCTACTCTCAATAATTAAAGTATAAATAGTTGATAGAATGAAACATATATTTATTAGTAATTTCAATAAAACTGATTCTCGACAATAAGAAAACATGCCATAAATCAAGACTAATCAACACAAAGGGCACAGTACAGGGGGGATCAGGAGGGCACAGTACTGGAATCAGGAGGACACAGTATTGGGATCAGGAGGGCACAGTATTGGGATCAGGAGGGCACAGTATTGGGATCAGGAGGGCACAGTATTGGGATCAGGAGGGCACAGTACTGGGATCAGGAGGGCACAGTACTGGGATCAGGAGGGCACAATTCAGGTTCCGGGACGCTGCCTGGGACACAGCCATCTTGGGACAGCTAAGTAAAAAGCATGACTGTCCCAGCAAATCAGGGACAATTGGCAAATATGATGTAATACAAGATTATTATGGGGCACCAATGCACTCTGGGGGCACTGGGCAACGCCCAGGAGTGCCCATGCATTAAGACGGCCCTGGGCTCAGTTGCCCATTTTTACTGGCCCATGACTGCCCTGTAGAAAGAAACCTTAGAAACGCGTTAGTCCAAAATGTGCTTGTTCAAAAATATTTCGGAATCACTGCTCTTAAAATTGAACGTCAATTTAACCCAGCTAACGATTCGAAAATTTTGAAAATGTCCAACTTACAAAAGCTTAGTAAATGAGCAGAAGCTCATCATCATCCAATCATGTGCAAGCAAAAATGATGTTTATTTTATTTTCCTTGCAGTGAAGCTTTACCTCATTTACTAAGCTCTGGAGCAACTGCCCTTGCAGAGTGCGCAGTCTATTTGCCTTTACTAAATCAACCCCATGGTATTCACTGATGCTGTCAATCCAAGCCCCTGTGCCGCACATGCATAGCTATAAACCGAGGCTTAGTGTTATTTGTTTTTTTGCTTTAGGGGTTGCTTTCACACTGATGCATTTTTACTGCGTTTTTACTGTGCTAAAAAATGTAATCCCTTTAAATCCTATGGGACGCGTCATGCCGCTACGAGTGCTGTACGTTTGGAAAAACCCTGCATGCTGCCTCTTTGGTGCAGGTCCCTATTTAAAAGAATGTAAAAATGCAACAAAAATGCATCAAAAATGAACCCGTGTTGCGGCTTTGCTGCATTTTTTCAGTCACATGACCATGCATCACAGGTGAATGCTGGGAGCCAGGCAACCAAACAAAAACACATCAAAAACACAAATGTGTTTTTAGTGCTTTTTTTTTTTTGTTAAAGTGGAACTTTACCCAAAAGGGAAGTCCCGCTTGTTTGCACCCTCCACTGCTATATTTGGCACTTTTTTTCTGGGGGGGGGGGGGGTGCAGGTACCTTTTGACAGATACCCGCTCCCACTTCCAGTCAGATGCAGCGCGGTGATTTGAGCTGGAAGTTCGCCCCCCCATCCTCCGCAGTCTTCTGGGACACATTACAAGTCCCGGAAGGCTGTGGGACCAGTCACAAATCGCAGCGCAGCTCGCACATGTGCAGTAGGAAAGTGGCTGTGAAACTGCAAAGGTGTCACTGCCTGTTTCCCTTACTTGAGATGCCGGCGCTTGCACCCAAAGCTGATTGAAGAACCGACTCGGGTGAGTACATCGCTGGATCCCTGGACAGGTAAGTGTCTTTATATTAAAAGTCACCAACTACAGTCAGGTCCACTGATGGGGAGGACCACCAGTCCTCCTGTAGGGTCCTGGGGTACACAGGGCGGGCCCAAACAGCAGGGGGAATCGGTGTGGTCAGGCAGAGGGGCAAATACAGAAGGATGC
>BLSH010092482.1:577952-588048 GCA_018402905.1 Glandirana rugosa
GGTGACTGTGGTTACTACCCTGTGATAAGGGGGGTGACTGTGGTTACTAGTCAGTGGGAGGAATAGTGCTTTATCATTGGTGTCAGTGGGGGGAATAGTGTCCCATCATTGGTGTCAGTGGGAGGAATAGTGCTTCATCATTGGTGTCAGTGGGAGGAATAGTGTCCCATCATTGGTGTCGGTGGGAAGAATAGTGCCCCATTGTTGGTATCAGTAGCAGGAACAATGCCTCAAGGGCAAGCAAAGGGCCACATCCGGCCCCCAGGCCGCAGTTTGGAGACCACTGATTCATATACTTTTATTGTATGTCCTGGATGACAGGTTACTGCACAAGGAAATTCATCACTGCTTTATCTACCCCCCCCCCCCAATGTATACATATATAATGCAACATTGTTACTCAAGCAGGAAGTTACTAAGGGGAATGTTATTTGCACCCATTGAGAGGTTTTGTAAGGACTTCAGTCTGTGCAAATCCCTATGATCCCACCCTGACATAGATAAGGAGGAGAGAAGACATTCTGTTGTTGCGTTACATGGAAGGAAATGAGTAATTGTGGGTCAGGGAATAAAGTGTAGACAGCATGCCTTCCTGTATACGGTATGGTATATGGCAGACAGTAATGCTCACCTTACCACCCTCTGAAAAGCAATCTACTTTGGATCACTTTTCAGAGGACAATATAGCAGCGGCTGGTAGGCATTCAGAAAGCACTGCACCTCCGGCTGCTTATTTATTTATTTTTTTTCATTCTTGAAAGGCAATTTTACGTTGCAGGACCGCACCTTCAAGCATTGGGCTCGTGGTTGGGGTGCGGTCCCATTGATGTCATTGCGCTGCCGCCTGTCAAACTCTGCAGCCTAAATTTGCTGCAAAGCATTGCAGCCGTGGCATGTGTAACAGCCCTGTCGTGCTGTAATGTTAGCATTCCATTGGGTGGCCAAGGGAGCAGTAAAACAGCAGCCTAGCTCCACCCAGGCCACACCTACTGCCACATTTTACCCTGCCCCTGCCGCTTAGTCCATTACTAAGCCCTAGGTGTAGGGTGAAACGCGTCGGTGACAAAGTCTGGACACAGCTAGATTGAGGTTGCTTTCACCTACATGATTGTTAGTCTTCTTTGGAGTGGATTCTTCCCAGTTTATGAAAGTTGGTTTTAACCTGGGGGCTCTCTCAGACTGGCAGCAGTTGGGGGGCGGTAAAAATGGGTGTCGGGAATTCTTCCTTCCCATTTGTATACATAAACCCCAAGTCTTTCCATTTTTCCATATTCCATAAGCCCGGTTGTCCCGAGCCCTATTGAATTTCAGTATTCTTTTCCAAGGTTCAGTTCCTTAACCCCGTGGTGCCCCCGGCCCTTTATGGGTTTCCAGATGACAGGAGGCGGGGTCTATGATCATGTGACCGCCGTGATTGGCTGCCACATTGGTCACATGATTGGAAAACTCCCGATCACTGAAACACAGGAGGCTTCCTGTTAGCCGCCGGTAACTGTGCTCTCGGCACAGCTGGTTTTGCAATGTTGCAGGCAATTATGTGCATACCGACGGCGCCAACAGGTTAAGCAGCTTGGACTGCAAATTTCTTAACACATTTTTATGGCCGCTAGGAACTTCTGCACAGTATTAGCTTGCAATGTGCATTATAATTTGCAGCGAATCAGAAAGAGCCCGCCTCATTTATTGGTTGGAAGACGTCCAGCATCATCTAGCCCTTTCCTCCCCAGTCTTTCCATCCCTGGCCCACCCCTTTCATTCATTGGATTTCACATCTTTCCATCATGGATTGACTGCTTGCGCATGTGCTGACAGGGAACATGCTGACAGGAGGAGGGAACAGAGTGAGCAGAGTTGATACCCCTTTATTGTCCAATCAGCAGGTGGCAGGCTGAGTAGGGCAAAGCGCAAGGCACACTTAAAGCTTGTTTAAAGCCAATACTTTTTTCTAGTTTTGGGTGGAGTGTAGAGAGGTTAGAGACCCTGTCAGGATTTTATTTCCCAATGGGGACACAGATTGCAAATAAAAAATTGACAGAGGTTCTAACCTTTCCCAATTTTACATAAAAAGGGTTTTATTGCTGTCTGTGTCCCCACCAGAGAGATTTCCAATCACTTCCTGTCCCAGAAGGAAGTGAGGGCAAGTCGACCCAACGGGGACACCGATTGTAAATAAACATCTTGCTAAGGTTCTAACCTTTCTCAATTTTATACTGAAAAAAAAGTGCTTTATTGCTGTCAGTGTCCCCACCAGAGAGATTTCCAATCACTTCCTGTCCCAACAGGAAGTGAAGGCAAGCCACTCTAACAGGGACACAGATTGTAAATAAACACCTGGCAGAGGTTCCAACCTTTCCCAATTTTACACTGAAAAAAGTGGAAAATTGTTTCAAATACTCACCGTAATTTTCCTTTCCTGGCGCCAATCCATGGCAGTGTACTATCACATGTATGTTGCCATGCCGGAGCCAGGAAATGAGGTTTATTGCTGTCTGTGTCCCCACTGGAGAGATTTCCAATCACTTCCTGTCCCAGCAGGAAGTGAGGGCAAGTCTACCCAACGGGGACACAGATTGTAAATGAAAACCTGACAGGGGTTCTAAACTTTCCCAATTTTAAATTAAAAACATTTTTTTTTATTGTTGTCTGTGTCCCCACTAAGAGATTTCCAATCAATTCCTCTCCAAACAGGAAGTGAGGGTAAGTTTACTCAATGGAGACACAGATTGCAGATAAAAAACAGACAGAACTTCTGATCTTTCCCAATTTTACATAAAAAAAGTGTTTTATTGCTTTCTGTGTCCCCACTAGAGAGATTTCCAATCAGTTCCTCTCCAAACAGGAAGTGAGGGCAAGTCTACTCAACGGGGACACAGATTGTAAATAAATACCTGGCAGAGGTTCCAACCTTTCCCAATTTTACACTGAAAAAAGTGGAAAATTGTATCAAATACTTACCGTAATTTTCCTTTCCTGGCGCCAATCCATGGCAGCGTACTACCACATGTATGTTGCCATGCCGGAGCCAGGAAATGCGTTTTATTGCTGTCTGTGTCCCCCCCGGAGAAATTTCCAATCACTTCCTGTCCCAGCAGGAAGTGAGGGCAAGTCTACCCAACGGGGACACAGATTGTAAATGAAAACCTGACAGAGGTTCTAACCTTTCCCAATTTTACATAGGAATTGTGTTGCTGTGCCAACACAAAGTGAAGGCAAATCTCCCCTATGGGGACACAGATTGCAAATAAACACCCGACAGAGGGTCCAACCTTTCACTTGTGTCTATTAGAAGAAGAAGAAAAAAAAAAGTTTTGGCTGAATCCGGTGAAAGCCTTAAAACACCAATGCACCGATCCCAACCGTCGCCCCATGGGTGGGGATGCCAGTTGCCTCTCAGTGATGTCACTGACCCAGCCATGCGTGACCCCCTGCCGCGCGCACCGTTCAGCTGACAGCCGCCTTGTGACCTGGCGTCAGGAGCCGTTGGATCACATGACCCTTCTCCTGGAGAGAGAACACATGGAAATGTGATTCACCTCCGCATATATTATGGTTAATAGACCTGAACCTGCGATACGACGTGCACATCAAAGACTTATAAGGAGCAGAAGTTCTAATCACTTTTTGATTAATTTCTTTTTAACTGAATTTTTTTTTTTTTTTTTTGGTTGAAGGTATTAAAGCGCTTACAACCCTTCTACACGCCGTTCAGCAGATAGCTCACCTAGGGGGCGAATCGAAATTAAATCATTGGCCTCGTCCCAATGGGGTTTTTTTTTTTTCTTTTTTTGGAAGCGACATATAAATGAATTTAGAATGCGTCTCTTTGTTGTGAAATGCTGGAAGACAGAAAATGCTGTTAGTGTTTATTATAGACGGCCCTGGGGGGGGATAGAGAGGAGGGTGCCAGGGCTCGGTGTTTACTGATAATATATGGCCCCCTTTTATCAAAATGATGACAGAATCTAAAACTCCAGGAGGAAATACCGTTTTGCTGTTTTGGAAGACGCGCAGTTTTTTTTTTAAATTTTAATTGTATGTTATTTATTTAATGTATTCATTTTCTTTTTTTGTTTATTTGTTACATTTTTTCATTTTATTTTTTATGCATTTGTTTATATATTTATTTAATTAATTTATTCATTTTAATTTTGTATTTTATTTCCTATTTATTTATTCATTTTAATATTTATTTATGTGTTCATTTTATTATTTCCTTTTCATTTTTCTAATTATTTTATTATGTAGTTATTTATTCATTTTATTTATTTTTTTATTTATTTATTTATTCATCTATTTGATGTGTCTAAAATCTACATGAATAAAAACAACAAAAAAAAAAGTGGAAGATAGAAAATGCTGTCAGTGTTTATTATAGACGGCCCTGGGGGGATAGAGTGGAGGGTGCCAGGGCTCGGTGTTTACTGATAATATATGGCCCCCTTTTATCAAAATGATGACAGAATCTAAAACTCCAGGAGGAAATACTGTTTTGCTGTTTTGGAAGACGCACAGTTTTTTTTTAAATTCTAATTGTATGTTATTTATTTAATGTATTCATTTTCTTTTTTTATTTATTACATTTTTTCATTTTATTTTTTATGCATATGTTTATATATTTATTTATTTAATGTATTAATTTTCTTTTTTTATTTCCTATTTATTTATTCATTTTAATATTTATTTATGTGTTCATTTTATTATTTCCTTTTCATTTTTCTAATTATTTTATTATTTAGTTATTTATTTATTGTATTTATTTTTTATTTATTTATTTTTATTTATTCATCTATCTGATGTGTCTAAAATCTACATGAATAAAAACAACAACTAAAAAAAAAGCGAAAGACAGAAAATGCTGTTAGTGTTTATTATAGACGGCCCTGGAGGGATAGAGTGGAGGGTGCCAGGGCTAGGTGTTTACTGATAATATATGGCCCCCTTTTATCAAAATGATGACAGATTTTAAAACTCCAGAAGGAAATACTGTTTTGCAAGACGTGCAGCTTTTTTTTTATTATTTATTTATTCATTTATTTTAATTGTATGTTATTTATTTAATGTGTTCATTTTATTTTTTATTTATTCTTTTTTTTTTAATTTTATTTTTTCATGTGTTTGTGTTTTTTTATTTAATTTATTCATTTTATTTTTTATTTTATTTCCTATTTATTTATTCATTTTATTATTTATTTATGTATTCATTTTGTTATTTATTTATTTGCTAGTTTATTTAATGTATTCATTTTATTATTTCTTTAATTATTATGTATTTAATGTATTCATTTTCATTTTTCTAATTCTTATAAAGTAGTTATTTATTCTTTTTTTATTTTAAATTTATTTTATTGTATTTATTTATCTACCTGATGTGTCTAAATCCTACATGAATAAAAACAACCACCAAAAAAAAAAGCAATACGCAGGAGGGAAGGGGATGCTATTAATAAAAAAATAAAGCAAGTGGCTAGGTAGGGTCAGATCTGTACAGTATGTGTATATACAGTATCTCACAAAAGTAAGTACACCCCTCACTATCTTTTCATGTGACAACACTGAAGAAATTACACTTTGCTACAATGTAAAGTAGTGAGTGTACAGCTTGTATAACAGTGTAAATTTACTGTCCCCTCAAAATTACACAACACACAGCCATTAATCTCTAAACCACTGGCAACAAAAGTGAGTACACCCCTAAGTGAAAATGTCCAAATTGGGCCCAATTAGTCATTTTCCCTCCCTGGTGTCATGTGACTCGTTAGTGTTACAAGGTCTCAGGTGTGAATGGGGAGCAGGTGTGTTAAATTTGGTGTTATCGCTCTCACTCTCTCATACTGGTCACTGGAAGTTCAACATGGCACCTCATGGCAAAGAACTCTCTGAGGATGTGAAAAAAAAAAAAGAATCGTTGATCTACATAAAGATGGCCTAGGCCAGTGGTTGTCAACCCTGTCCTCAAGTACCCCCAACAGGCCATGTTTGCAGGTTTTCCTTTATCTTGCACAGGTGCTTTAAATCAGAGTCAATGTCTTGCTATTTTATCTAAGAGAAATTCCCAAAACATGGACTGTTGGGATTACTTGAGGATGAGAACCACTGGCCTAGGCTATAAGAAGATTGCCAAGACCCTGAAACTGAGCTGCAGCACGGTGGTCAAGACCACACAGCGGTTTAACAGGACGGGTTCCACTCAGAACAGCGCCTCACCATGGTTGACCAAAGAAGTTGAGTGCCCATGCTCAGCGTCATATCCAGAGGTTGTCTTTGGGAAATAGACGTATGAGTGCTGCCAGCATTGCTGAAGAGGTTGAAGGGGTGGAGGGTCAGCCTGTCAGTGCTCAGACCATACGCCGCACACTGCATCAAATTGGTCTGCATGGCTGTCGTCCCAGAAGGAAGCCTCTTCTAAAGATGATGCACAAGAAACCCCACAATTTGCTGAAGACAAGCAAACTAAAGACATGGATTACTGGAACCTTGTCCTGTGGTCTGATGAGACCAAGATAAACTTATTGGGTTCAGATGGTGTCAAGCGTGTGTGGCGGCAACCAGGTGAGGAGTACAAAGACAAGTGTGTCTTGCCTACAGTCAAGCATGGTGGTGGGAGTGTCATGGTCTGGGGCTGCATGAGTGCTGCCGGCACTGGGGAGCTACAGCTCATTGAGAGAACCATGAATGCCAACATGTACTGTGACATCCTGAAGCAGCGCATGATCCCCTCCCTTCGGAGACTGGGCCATAGAGCAGTATTCCAACATGATAACGACCCCAAACACACCTCCAAGACGACCACTGCCTTGCTAAAGAAGCTGAGGGTAAAGGTGATGGACTGGCCAAGCATTTCTCCAGACCTAAACCCTATTGAGCATCTGTGGGACTCCTCAAACGGAAGGTGGAGGAGCGCAAGGTCTCTAACATCCACCAGCTCTGTGATGTCATCATGGAGGAGGGGAAGAGGACTGCAGTGCCAACCTGTGAAGCTCTGGTGAACTCCATGCCCAAGAGGGTTAAGGCAGTGCTGGAAAATAATGGTGGCCACACAAAATATTGACACTTTGGGCCCAATTTGGACATTTTCACTTAGGGGTGTACTCACTTTTGATGCCAGCGGTTTAGACATTAATGGCTGTGTGTTGAGTTATTTTGAGGGGACAGTAAATTTACACTGTTATACAAGCTGTGCACTCACTACTTTACATTGTAGCAAAGTGTCATTTCTTCAGTGTTGTCACATGAAAAGATAGAATAAAAGATTTACAAAAATGTGAGGGGTGTACTTACTTTTGTGAGATACTGTATATACAGTTGTGCTCATAAGTTTACATACCCTGGCAGATTTTATGATTTCTTGGCCATTTTTCAGAGAATATGAATGAGAACACAAAAACTTTTCTTTCACTCATGGTTAGTGTTTGGCTGAAGCCATTTATTATCAATCAACTAGGTTCACTCTTTTTATATCATAATGACAACAGAAACTACCCAAATGACCCTGATCAAAAGTTTACATACCCCAGTTATTAATACCGTGTATTGCCCCTTTAACATCAATGACAGCTTGAAGTCTTTTGTGGTGTTTGTGGATGAGGCTCTTTATCTTCTCAGATGGCAAAGCTGCCCATTCCTCTTGGCAAAAAGCCTCCAGTTCCTGGAAATTCTTGGGCTGTCTTGCATGAACTGCACATTTGAGATCTCCCCAGAGTGGCTCAATGATATTGAGGTCAGGAGACTGAGATGGCCACTCCAGAACCTTCACTTTATTCTGCTGTAGCCAATGACAGGGCGACTTGGCCTTGTGTTTTGGATCAATGTCATGTTGAAATGTCCAAGTCCCATGCGCGGCTTCCTGGCTGATGAATGCAAATGTTCCTCCAGTATTATTTGATAACTGCATTCATCGTGCCATCAATTTTGACCAAATTTCCTGTGCCTTTGTAGCTCACACATCCCCAAAACATCAGCGATCCACCTCCGTGTTTCACGGGCCTTGTTGACTCCTCTCCAAATGTAGAGTTTATGGTTGTGGCCTAAAAGCTCAATTTTGGTCTCATCACTCCAAATGACTTTGTGGCAGAAGGTTTGAGGCTTGTCTCTGTGCTGTTTGGCGTATTGTAAGTGGGATACTTTGTGACATTTGTGTAGTAATGGTTTTCTTCTGGCGACTCGACCATGCAGCCCATCTTTCTTCAAGTGCCTCCTTATTGTGCATCTTGAAACAGCCACACTGCATGTTTTCAGAGAGTCCTGAAGTTATTTGTGGGTTTTTCTTTGCATCCCGAACAATTTTCCTGGCAGTTGTGGCTGAAATTCTAGTTTGTCTACCTGACTGTGGTTTGGTTTCAACAGAACCCCTCATTTCCACTTCTTGATTAGAGTTTGAACACTGCTGATTGGCATTCTCAATTGCATGGATATCTTTTTATATCCCTTTCCTGTTTTATTCAGTTCAACTCCCTTTTCCCGCAGATCCTTTGACGATTCTTTTGCTTTCCCCATGGCTCAGAATCCAGTGAAGCACTGGATGAAAGATGCAAGGGTCTGTCAGGAGTTTAGAAACTTATTGACCTTTTATACACACACACTAATTACAAGCAAATAGATCACAGGTGAGGATGGTTGCCTTTAATAGCCATTCAAACACCTTTGTGTCAACTTGTCTGCATGTTATCAGGCCAAAATCACCAGGGTATGTAAACTTTTGATCAGGGTCATTTGGGTAGTTTCTGTTGTCATTATGATTTAAAGAGTAAACACAGTTGATTGATAATAAATGGCTTCAGCCAAACACCAACCATGAGTGAAAGAAATGTTTTTGTGTTCTCATTCATATTCTCTGAAAAATGGCCAAGAAATCATAAATTCTGCCAGGGTATGTAAACTTATGAGCACAACTGTATATACCCCATAGTTTGTAAACGCTATAACTTTTGCCCCAACCAATCAATACACTTATTGGGATTTATTTTACCAAAAATATGTAGCAGAATACATATTGGCCTAAATTTATGAAGAAATTTTTTTTTTATTGGATATGTTTTATAGCAGAAAGTAAAAAATGATATATATTTTTTAGGTTTTTTTAATTGTCAGTCTTTTTTTGTTTATAGTGCGCAAAAAAAACCCCCCCAAAAAACCCAGTGCTGATCAAATACCATCAAAGGAAAGCTCTATTACAGGGGAAAAAATTACATAAATTTTATTTGTAGCACGACCGCGCAATTGTCAGTTAAAGTAACGCAGGGCGGTATCGCAAAAGTGGCCTGGCCATGAAGGGGGGTAAGCCTTCCGGAGGTCAAGTGGTTAATGATAAAAGTTGGAGCTTTTTTAGTGAGATAAGGGTGACATGTCAGGAATGATCTCATGCAGACGTGTAAGGTTCCCTTTAGTATCTAGCCGGGGTTATACTTTAAGATGAGTGTCCGTGTCCCGGTCCCGCTGTTTATGACCCCAGATAGAGGGCGGCCTATACTGTTTCTATAATGGTGACAATAAAGTGCTAAAATAGAATTACAAGGAATGTATTGCATGGTTTCAGAAGCCATTTTTTTCGTAGTGATTTTTTTTTTTTTAGTTTTGGGTGGAGTGGGGAGGGATTAGAACCCCTGTCAGTTTTTATTGCTGTCTGTGCCCCTCTCTATTTGTCCTGTTTACCATTATCATTGAAAGTGAAAGTAAAAGAAACCCCCCAGAAAAGTAATAGACGGCAAATCTTCCAATGGGGACATTAATTCTGGTGATCTTTGCGGTGGGGCCTGATCCCTTTATTTTGCAGGGATTTCCTCTCTGTTTGGCTATGGGACAGGAAGTGAAGGGAAATCTCCGCAATGGGACACAGATGGCAAAAAAAAAAAAGAAGTAAAAATCTGACCGGGGTCGTAACCCTTCCTTACTCTATCCAACATGAAAAAAAAAGTTTTGCCTAGAGTTCTACTTTAACAACATTCATACAGCACAATAATGCATGCTGTGTTGTGTGCAGGAGCCCTTAACCACTTTCCATTTGCATTATAGCCGAAGGATGGCTACAGCGCGGGCTTCCAGTGTTGGGAGGGCATCTGTAAACTCCCCTGCGGTGTGCAAGTGGTGCGCTCTGTGATTG
>BLSH010092482.1:609377-625682 GCA_018402905.1 Glandirana rugosa
CCCCCCCCCCCCCCCCCCCCCCCCCCCCCCCCCCCCCCCCCCCCCCCCCCCCCCCCCCCCCCCCCCCCCCCCCCCCCCCCCCCCCCCCCCCCCCCCCTGATGTAATGGGGAACCTCTGATGTGATTGGAGGCCTGGAAGACCTGGAAAAGTAAATTAAGTGCAGCACAGAGAAATAAGGTCGTCTGCCCTCCCACACAGGACAGTGCTGTGCTGCGGAGCTGTGAAAATCAGAGAACTGGAAATACAAATCCTTTGGCAGGTAGATCAGCTCGCATTTATGTATTTAATTTGTGTAATTAGCTGTTTGCCCGGAGTTTCAATGATTTGCTTTATTCCTCGATGAAAAGTATTCATGCATTGTACTTCCTCCTCTTAGTAGCATCTTTAGTGAGAGTTTATGTTTTATCTGAGATTCCTATGAAATGTGTCATTTTATTTCAATTATAAGACGTATGAAGAATCTGAGTTGTTGTGAAGCTGGGGAAGGGTCGGCATTTCTCCCATAAAAAGACTCCAAAAATAGCGAAGGTGCAGGACGGGGGCGGGGTGTGTTCACCTCCTGGGATCGATACCATTAATGTATTTTATTGATTTCTTTTTATGACATATCCTGCCCTGCTTTTCATATTGTGCCAACCTTTCAGCCAGTCACAGTAAGGTCATAATAGCTGTCTCAGAACCTCTTTGGATGTTTCGGATCGCTCCTTACTATTTTCTGTTTGCCGTTTCTGAAAGTAAAGTTCAGGACTATGGAGTCCAGGATATGGCGGTACATGCTATTATTATATAAAGGTGATGCAGCTAAAGTGGTTGTCAATTTTTCCATATAACCAATAGGCGGGCGCACAGGGTGTGCCAGGTGTGCCTGGGCATACCCTAATCCCCCCATGTGCATTAGCGTTATCCAGGGGTGGCACCAGGTGGGTGGTTGGGGGTGCCAGTGGCCAGTGCAAATGCCCCCATTATATTAAATGCTAGGTTCAACTTTAGGAACGCGTTACACCTGTATTTAAGGTGTAACATAATAGGCTTCCAATCAACAGTCTCCCAACACCAGAGCCTCTCCTCGCTTTGACCGCAGCTTTCATTCAGAGCTTTCATGTGCGAGAGCTTTGGGGTGCATACCTATGCATATACCCAAGTGACTGGCCTCAGGTGATACACAGAGATAAGGCAAATCCTCATACAGCGCCTAGAAAAAGTATTCATACCCCTTGAAATTTTCCACATTTTGTCATGCTACAACCAAAAACGTAAATGTATTTTATTGGGATTTCATGTGATAGACCGACACAAAGTGGCACCTAATTGTGAAGTATAAGGAAAATGATAAATGGTTTTCAACATTTTTTACAAATAAATATGTGAAAAGTGTTGGGTGCATTTGTATTCAGCCCCCTTTACTGTGATACCCCTAACTAAAATCTAGTGGAACCAATTGTCTTCAGAAGTCACCTAATTAGTTAATAGAGTCCACCTGTGTGTAATTTAATCTCAGTATAAATACAGCTGTTCTGTGAAGTCCTCAGAGGTTTGTTAGAGAACCTTAGTGAACAAACAGCATCATGAAGGCCAAGGAACACATCAGACAGGCCAGGGATAAAGTTGTGGAGAAGATTAAAGCAGGGTTAGGTTATATAAAAATATCCCAAGCTTTGAACATCTCAGGGAGCTCTGTTCAATCCATCATCCGAAAATGGAAAGAGTATGGCACAACTGCAAACCTACCAAGACATGGCCGTCCACCTAAACTGACCGGCCGGGCAAGGAGAGCATTCATCAGAGAAGCAGCAAAGAGGCCCATGGTAACTCTGGAGGAGCTGCAGAGATCCACAGCTCAGGTGGGAGATTCTGTCCACAGGACAACTACTAGTGGTGCACTCCACAAATCTGCCCTTTATGGAAGAGTGGCAAGAAGAAAGCCATTGGAGAAAGAAAGCCATAAGAAGTCCTGTTTGCAGTTTGCGAGAAGCCATGTGGGGGACCCAGCAAACATGGGGAAGAAGGTGCTCTGGTCAGATGGGACCATAATTCAACTTTTTGGCCTAAAAGCAAAACGCCATGTGTGGCAGAAAACTAACACTGCACATCACCCTGAATACACCATCCCAACTGTGAAACATGGTGGTGGCAGCATCATGTGGTGGGGATGCTTTTCTTCAGCAGGGACAGGGAAGCTGGTCAGAGTTGGTGAGAAAATGGATGGAGCCAAATACAGAGCAATCTTAGAAGAAAACCTGTTAGAGTCTGCAAAAGACTTGAGACTGGAGAGGAATTTCACCTTGCAGCAGGACAACGACCCTAAACATCCAGCCAGAGCTACAATGGAATGGTTTAGATCAAATCATATTCATGTGTTAGAATGGCCCAGTCAAAGTCCAGACCTAAATCCAATTGAGAATCTGTGGCAAGACTTGAAAATTGCTGCTCACAGACGCTCTCCATCCAATCTGACAGAGCTTGGGGTATTCTGCAAAGAAGAATGGGCAAAAATGTCCTCTCTAGATGTGCAAAGCTGGGAGAGACTTCCCCAAAGACTTGCAGCTGTAAGGCTACTTTCACACTGGGGCGGTATCGGTAAAGCACCGCTAGTTTTAGCGGCGCTTTACCGCTGTTATAGTGGCACTTTGGCACCGCTATTCGGGCAGCAGCGGGGCGCTCTTAACCTCCAAGAAGGGGTTAAAAGCGGCCGCACGTGCCACTTCCGAATCGGTGTTTACCGCTGGCCATTCATTTCAATGGAGGGGTGGTGTACAAACCACTCCCGCACCTCTCCAAAGATGCTGCTTGCAGGACTTTTTTCCCTGTCCTGCAAGCGCACCGCCCCAGTGTGAGAGCACTCGGGCATTCACGCTGGTGTGGATTGGGGGAGCTTTTCAGGTGCTATTTTTAGCGCCAAAGCGCCTGAAAAACGCACCAGTGTGAAAGGAGTCTAATTGTAGAGAAAGGCAGTTCTACAAAGTACTGACTCAGGGGGGCGCCATACAAATGCCCCCCACACTTTTCAGATATTTATTTTTAAACAAATTTTGAAAACCATTTATCATTTTCCTTCCACTTCACATTTAGGTGCCACTTTATGTTGGTCTATCACATAAAATCCCAATAAAATACTTTTACCTTTTTGGTTGTAACATGACAAAATGTGGAACATTTCAAAGGGTATGAATACTTTTTCAAGGCATTGCAAATTGTACCTGTTTATCTGCAGCCCTCTCTCTGCAACCTTCTAAAGCACACATTTTACACAGCATTTCCCAGCTCCAGAAGACAGGGGGCGGGGTTTTGACGTTGCACTGCACAGCATAGAGCTGAAAGTTGTGTGTAATCTGAAACCTGAGTGGAGATAAAGGACGCACCACCCTCTACAGTCTACACAGTCTCATAGGAAAACATGCACAGCTGAGGCTTTCAATCACTTGCTGTGTGCTAGAGGAAGGGCTGAACAGTCTCCTGGGATTGTCTGGTGACAGGGACATACAAATACCCTTCTAGGAGAGAGCAGACAGAATTCACACTAGGTGCTTTGGATCGAGGCAAGTACACACTATAGAAGGATGTGCTTTGTTCATTTTTCATTTCAGAGGTTTACAACCACTTTGATGCTGCTGCAATGCTTTTTATTTTTTTTTAAAGTGAACCTTTAAAAGATCTGCTACTGACGGCTTGGTGCCAGAAAATACAGCATACCTTCAGAGGTCTGGTGGAGTCCATGCCTCTAAGGGTGGTCATAATGTTATGGCTGATGAGTGTAAATTGTATTATAAGGGTCCGCACCTTCATTTTTTCACCCCTCAGAGTATAGACAGGTTGGGTTTGGCTCCCAGAACGCTGACACCGTGATAATGTTTGTCTTCGTTCTGTGCAGCTCATTGGCACATCTTGGTTTGTAAACATTACCGCATGGCATGAAAGATTAATGAAGCATCCATATTTTATAAGCGCAGGCGGGCGAGGGCAGACAGCAGCTCCTATACTGCCCAATGCCGGCAGTGACGACACGTCCCGGGGGGGAGATAAAACAATCTGTTAGAGCCGGTCTCTCCATCCCGACAGAGCGGAATCGCACAATCCATCCCGTGCCTCCTCTCCTATTATGCCATCCCATCTAAAAGGGACATAGGGGCAAAGGTGCCATTCGGGAATGGATATATATGAATTCAAGCCTTCATTGGGACATATTGCATTTTCACCAAATCGTATTAAAAACATAATGACTGCAAAAAATCAGAATGACTTGCTTTCACCACTTGCTTGCTGGGCACTTTTACCCCCTTCCTGCCCAGGCCAATTTTCAGCTTTCAGCACTGTCACACTTTGAACAACAATTGCGCGGTCATGCTACACTCTACCATGGATGACGTTTTTATCATTTTTTTTCACACAAATAGAGCTTTATTTTGGTGGTATTTATTCACCACTGGGTTTTTTTTTTTTTTTAGCTAAACAAACCAAAAAAGACCAAAATTTTTGAAAAAAAAATAAAACCTTTTTCATAGTTTGTTATAACATTTTGCAAACGGGTGATTTTTATCCTTCATTGATGGGCACTGATAGGCTGCACTGATGGGCACTGATGAGGCGGCACTGATAGGTAGCACTGATGAGGCGACACTAGTGAGCACTGATCAGGAGGCACTGATGAGGGTGCACTGATGGGTGGCACTGATGGGCAATGATAGGTGGCACTGATATGGGCACTGATTGGTGGCTCAGAGAGGTGGCACTGATAGGCGACACTGATGGGTACTGATAGGGGGCACTGATGAGCACTAATAGGTGGCACTGATGGTCACTAGTACGCGGCAATGATAGGCACTAGTAGGCGGCACTGATAGCTAGCACTAATGATGAGGCACTGATTGGCAGCACTGATGAGGCGACACTGGTGGGCACTGATCAGGAGGCACTGATAAGGGTGCACTGATGGGTGGCACTGATAGGTGGCACTGATGGGCAATGATAGGTGGCACTGATGGGCACTGATTGGGGGCACATAGAGGTGGCACTGATAGGCAACACTGATGGGCACTGATAGGTGGCACTGATGGGCACTAATAGGTGGCACTGATGGGCACTAGTACGCAGCAATTTTGGGCAATGATAGGCACTAGTAGGCGGCACTGATAGCTAGCACTGATGATGAGACACTAATTGGCAGCACTGATGAGCACTGGTGGACACTGATATGTGGCACTGGTGGGCGCTGATAGGTGGCACTGCTGGGCACTGATAGATGGCACTGATTAGCAGCGCTGATGTCCCTCTAACAGAAGCCGCACGTTTTTTCCTTTACGCTGACAGCGTGAAGAAAGAAAAAAAAAGATAACCGGCATTTGTTTATTTTTTGTGATCGGCTGCCATTGGCTGACAGCTGATCACATGGTAAAGGGCCTGCTACGATTGGCCCTTTACCCAATCTATGATCAGCCGAGTCAAACAGACGGAAGCGTAAGAATGGGAGGACGGTCACATTCGCCCTCCTCGCTATTTAATCCCGCATTGTAGCTGTCTTTCAGCTATAGTGCAGGCGGCAAGTGGTTAAAGTTGAACTCAGAACACAAACAATTTCATTCAAATATAATCCTCAATAGCCACAAAAGATATGAGTGACCTTTGTGTGCATCAAACGCCTTTGTAAACCCACACATTACTTTGTAAAAGTAGCAGTGACATCATCACTGAGACAAGACCAGTCCCCCTGCACAAGGAGAGAGAGCAGCAGTGAGCGGTCTTTATTACAGGAAGTCTCACACTGGACCACTGCACAGATCTGGAAGAAATGCACAAAGCACACCGAGGTTCAAGGAAGAATACACAGGAGGAATGGATTTAAATGAAGCTACAGCAAAATAGTTAAATACACATTATATAAAACATTAAAAGAAAACTCCTGGGGAAAGTAAAAATCCTCCCTTGCCTGTCCCCGCACTGCAAGGGGTAAACTTTCTTTTAGATCTGGGGGATTGGGAAAAGCACGTTTTCCAATGTTTTTCAACTATTCAATCCTCGGCTCTCGCAAGCTTATGAAAGGCTGTAAGGCCGCTCCTCACAGTGTTTAACCACTTCAGTCCCGCCACTTTCACCCCCTTTCCTGCCCAGGTCAGTTTTCTGCGCTGTCACATTTTAAATGACAATTGCACAGTCATGCACCACTGTTCCCATATGATATTCATATCATTTTTTGAGACAAATTGAGTTTTCCCTTTGGTGCCATTTAATCACCACTGAGTTTATTATTTTTTGCAAAACAAACGAAAAAAAGACGGAACATTTTGGGGAAAGAAACATTTTCTTCTATTCTGTTATACAATGTTTCAAATAAGTAATTTTTCTTCTTCACTGATGTGCGCAGATGAGGCTGCACTGATGAGGTTGCACTTATAAGGCAGCACTGATGGAAGGCACTGATGGGGCTGCACTGATAAGGTGGCACTGATATGCTGCACTGATGGGGCTGCACTGATAAGGCGGTACTGATATGCTGCACTAATGGACACTGATATGCTGCACTGATGGACACTGATATACTGCACTGATATGCTGCACTGATGGACACTGATATACTACACTGATGGACTCTGATATGCTGCACTAATGGACACTGAGATGCTGCACTGATGTTGCTGCACTGATATGCTGCACTGATAGTCACTGATATACTGCACTTATGGACACTGATATGCTGCACTGATGGGCCTGCACTGATAAGGCAGCACTGATGGGTAATGGTATGCTGTGCTGATGGGCACTGATATGCTGCAGTCATGGACACTGATATGCTGCACTGATAAGGTGGCATTGATGGGCACTGATATGCTGCACTGATGGAAACTGATATGCTGCACTGATGGGGCTGCACTGATGATCAGTGCCCTAATTATCCGTGTAAATGTCCCTTGTAACTAGAAAGCCGGTTATCGGCTTTTCTTTTCCTCAGACACTGACACCGCTGAGGAAAGGAAATACAGATAACCGTCATTTGTTTACATGTGATAAGCTGATCACATGGTAAAGAGCCCGGCTCTTTACCCTTATTGGGGGTGGGCTGGGTCTACCACCAGTCGCCGTGTTGCCCCCTGGGGCGCGCACAACAGCGCGATGCTAAGGATATCATATGACGTCCAGTCAGAACAGTAAAGCCACCGCCCGGCTGTCACTCTGCAATAGGACTATAGGCTATAGAGCGGGAAGGTGTTAAGCCCTGATGAAGGGGAATTTTTTGGCGCCTGAAACGCGTTGCCCCCTCCTTGCTTTTATTTTACCATTTATAGAAATAATGAAAGACTTTGGACTCTTAAGACATTTGTTTGGGTCTTTTGGCCCAAGTTCATGTGGATTTCTCAATCTGAGTGATGCCTGCCTTCTGGGGAACCCCCTGCTATGCTCCCACAGTTGTATTTTATTTATTTATTTATTTATTTATTTTAGGTACTTATATAGCGCCGTCAATTTACGCAGCGCTTTACATATATATTGTACATTCACATCAGTCCCTACCCTCAAGGAGCTTATAATCTAAAGTCCCTAACTCACATTCATACACATACTAGGGACAATTTAGACAGGATCTAATTTACCTACCAGCATGTCTTTGGAGTGTGGGAGGAAACCGGATTACCCGGAGGAAACCCACGCAGGCACAGGGAGAACATGCAAACTCCAGGCAGGTAGTGTCGTGGTTGAGATCCGAACCAGCGACCCTTTTGTTACCAGGCGAAAGTGCTATCCACTACACCACTGTGCCGCCCGTAATTCCTCTGATTTAATCCAGTCCAATGCAAAGCCCATCATTCTGCATTGAACATGAGGATACCAAGGGACAGTCCACTGCTGCAGAGTAGGGGAGTAGAGGATTGCGCCATCTCCTAGGATTGGGAAAGTAAAATAATTTTCATGGCCCCCCCCCAATACCTACACCAACATTTAACCCCCACAGTGCGGCGCCAACCCCATTGCAAAAGGGGACTTTTCTTTTCCCAGAGTTGGACTTTAAGGTGAATTGATTTACCAGGCAAAGATTTTGTCATCCCAGAACCTCTTGTGAATCACTTATCCTGCAACACCTCATAGTCAAAGAAAAGGCTCTAAATTGAGACAAGCGCACACTATAGAGGGATATGCTTTGTTCACATTTCATGTCTGAGGTTTACAACCACTTTAAACTCTTATACCACCAATTACTAATTCAGCTTTGCGGCTTCTCGTACAACCGTCCTGATTATTCTAACAAAACAGAGACAAACTGCGACAGTGCGATCTGCACACCATTTCTCTGTTCTCACCACAGTTACAGAATTATCACAGCACAGAAACAATGATAAAAATACATTGAAACAATGTTGCGAAAAGAAGATCCACCCAGGAAACCAAAGCAGAACTCGTCCTTTGTGTTGCTAGAAAGATTCCTTATTTCACCTTTGCGTGATTTTAGAGTGAAACGCTCAGTTACCTACAGCATATGAGAACGATCCCAACTGCACTCTGCAGCCTTTATTATCTCCTGTGCCCGGTCACCACTGAGGGGGGCGACATCTTCCCTCGGCCTTTCTTCCAGGTTTGCGGGAATGACGCATGTGCCAGGGTATTGTACCCAAAAGAAAATATTTATTATATTGCAACTTTCCAATTTTCATCTGCACCTCCTCCACTGAGAGAATGCTTTGTATTTATTTAGAGGGTGCAAAGCATTCTCTGAATAAGGGGCGGTCCGTCCATTAAGAACCCCCCCCCCCCCCCCCGGTCCATCGCCGCCTCCCCTATACATGCGTCCGGCCCCTTTGAGGACGCCGGGCGCATGAATTTCAATGGGGAGGGGGTGTTTTTTTTTAAGCAAAAATTAGAGACAGAGGCTCTAATAGGCTTCAATATAGGGTGGGCTCAGGGCGCAGAGAGTGCTCTCTTAGCCCACCAGGTGTGTTACAACAGCGAATGAATATTAGCTGTTGCGACACTAATCCTCTTCACGGCCAATCAGGAACCAGGTTTTGACACCCATCACCCAATTGGTTGAAAGGACAGGCCATTCTATTGGACGCCTGGGAGGAGTAGGGGAGGAGTTGGAAGCCGCCATGGAGGAGAGGACTCAGAGCGAGCTGCTGCACCATGCTACCCGCCACGATGGGGTAAGTGCTGGACCAACCGGCAAATGGCGTGGGGGGGGGGGAGGGGCAGTGTAGTTGTTTGCCGCCCCCCCCCTCCAAAAAAAACACCAGCCGCCACTGCTCTGAATGGTGCCCATGTCGAGTGGCTAACCTCCTGTATTCAGTAAGTAGCCGAGCAGCCGCTCATCACGGGACCCGGAAACTGGTGGATATCACTGGAGCAGCGGTGTCTATACAATGATCTCCACCTTCTATAACAGTGGTGGGGAACCTTGGCACCCCAGATGTTTTGGAACTACATTTCCCATGATCCTCATGCACTCTGCATTGTAGTTGAGCATCATGGGAAATGTAGTTCCAAAACATCTGGGGTGCCAAAGTTCACCACTACTGCTCTAGATGGATCCCACGGGTATGGAATATACTGCGCATAGTTATGTCGGTCCAATTAGGATGTAACTATATATAAAAATCTCCATAGCTGGAACTCTACTTCAACCGCTTGCCGACCCTATAACTTACATGTCTACAACGGCAAGGCGGATCCCTGCACTTCCGGGTCTGGGCCGCGCACTACGCGCATCCCTGGCAAGCCACTCCCACTGGGATTATACACAACGGGGGCTGATCGGCAGGTACCGCGGACTCCATGTCACCGTTCCTTCGGTACCGAGGGAGAAAGGTGATCTGCCTGTGTAAACAAGGCAGATCGCCGTTCTGTCGCTACAGAAGGCATGGATCCTGTGGGGTTGATTTACTAAAGCTGAAAAGTGCAAAAATCTGGTGCAGTTCTGTAAAGAAACCAATCATCTTCCAGGATTTGTTGCAAAGTTTGATTGAACAAGCTGAGGTTAGAAGCTGATTGGCTACCATGTGCAGCTGCACCAGATTTTGCACTCTCTGGTGTTAGTAAATCAACCCCTGTGTGTCTGCAAAGCAGGGGCACCGATCTATGCCTTCACCTAGTACAAGCACCTCCCCCACAGTAAGAAAACACCAGCTAGGCACACAGTCAACCCTTTTATTGCCCCTTATGTTAACCCCTTCCCTGCTAGTGTCATTAGTACAGTGACAGTGTATATTTTTTTAGCACTGATCACTGTATTAGTGTCACTGATCCCCAAAAAGTGTCAGTTAGTGTCTGACTGTCCGCCGCAATATCGCAGTCTTGCTATATAGTAAAAAAAAAAAAAATTCCCATAGTTTATAGATGCTATAACTTATGCGCAAACCGATCAATATACACTTACTGGGATTTTTTTTACCAGTAATATGTAGCAGAATACTTACTAAATTGATGAAGAAATTCGATTTTTTAAATTTTTTATTGGATGTGTTTTATAGCAGAAAGTAAAAAATATTGTTTTTTTTTCAAAATTATAGTACGAATAAAAATCTGCGCCTATGTAAAGGTATAGAGCTGCTGGTTCAAAAGTATAATTGTAGTGGGTTATACTAAAACATGAAACACAAATTATATGGGTACCGCGCTCATAGAGCAGTTATTCACACACAGAAAGGATCTCTCATGTATGACAAGTGCAATATCTCCTGGATAAAACCAGAGATTTACACTTTCTGCTCGGTTGGAATCATAGCGCCTAAACGGCGATTATAGTGCCTAAACAGTAGTTACAATGGCTAAACACATTTATAAGGCGCTGTCCCAATATGTCCCTCGGGAGTGCTAACAGTCCATTGAGGGGTTGGTGTAACTCTATATAAAAGTACAAAGTTGCTAAAAATTAAATTAAACCAATGGTCCCGGTAGACAAAATATATAAGGGTACCGCGCTCATAGAGCAGTTGACTCACACATAGAAAGGATCTCTCATGTATGGCAAGTGCATTATCTCCTGAGTGAGACCAGAGATTTACACTTTCTGCTCAGTTGGAATCATAGCGCCTAAACAGCAATTATAGTGCCTATACAGCAGTTGCAAGGGCTAAATATATTCAAAGGCGCTGCTGCAATATATCCCTTGGGAGTACTAACAGTCCACTGAGGGATTGGAGTATCTCTGTATGTAGGTGAATATATTTAGCCCTTGCAACTGCTGTATAGGCACTATAATTGCTGTTTAGGCGCTATGATTCCAACTGAGCAGAAAGTGTAAATCTCTGGTTTTATCCAGGAGATATTGCACTTGTCATACATGAGAGATCCTTTCTGTGTGTGGATAACTGCTCTATGAGCGCGGTACCCATATAATTTGTGTTTAATTTTTTTCAAGATCGTTGCTCTTTTCTTTATAGCGCAAAAAATAAAAACCGCAGAGGTGATCAATTAGCACCAAAAGAAAGCTCTATTTGTGGGGAAAAAAGGGAAGTTAATTTCATTTATGTACAGTGTCACACAACCGTGCAATTGTCAGTTAAACTAACGCAGTGCCGTATTGCGAAAAATGGCCTGGCCATGAAGGGAGGTAAATCTTCTGGAGGTCAAAAGGTTAATGTTTTTTAATGATGTCATGTGTTGCATGTGCAATTGATTGTCGCCGCTCTCGGTGTGGTGGGGTGGCTATCACAGCATGGTGGGAGTTGTGGAGCTGTGTTCCGGAAATTGCATTCTGTTGTCAGTTGGTCCATTGTGGTGTGTTAGGCAACCCATTAAAATTCATTGGCTGCCCTAATGCAATGCACAGTGATGCACACCCCAATGTGCATTAATGCATTTAACACATCGCAGTGGATCAGACCAGTGGGAATCGGCCTTTAGGTCTCCTTCTTCGTATGGCTGCCCTGGCCGAGTCCTCTATGTGCACCTTTCCCCTTCTATATACAGAGCCTTGAAAAAGTATTCATACCCCTTCAAAGTTTTTACATTTTGTCATGTTACAACCAAAAACGTAAATGTATTTTATTGGGATTTTATGTGATAGACCAACACAAAGTCCTCAGAGGTTTGTTAGAGAACCTTAGTGAACAAACAGCATCATGAAGGCCAAGGAACACAGCAGACAGGTCAGGGATAAAGTTGTGGAGAAGTATAAAGCAGGGTTAGGATATAAAAAAAATATCCCAAGCTTTGAACATCTCACGGAGCGCTGTTCAATCCATCATCCGAAAATGGAAAGAGTATGGCACAACTGCAAACCTACCAAGACATGGCCGTCCACCTAAACTGACCGGCCGGGCAAGGAGAGCATTCATCAGAGAAGCAGCCAAGAGGTCCATGGTAACTCTGGAGGAGCTGCAGAGATCCACAGCTCAGGTGGGAGAATCTGTCCACAGGACAACTATTAGTCGTGCTCTCCACAAATCTGCCCTTTATGGAAGAGCGGAAAAAAGAAAGCCATTATTAAAAGAAAGCCATAAGAAGTTTGCAGTTTGTGAGAAGTCATGTGGGGGACACAGCAAACATGTGGAAGAAGGGACTCTGCTCAGATGAGACCAAAATTCAACTTTTTGGCCTAAAAGCAAAACTCTATGTGTGACTGAAAACTAACACTGCACATCACCCTGAAAAGCATCCCCACCACATGATGCTGCCACCACCATGCTTCACAGTGGGGATGCTTTTCTTCTGTAGGGACAGGGAAGCTGGTCAGAGTTAGTGAGAAAATGGATGAAGCCAAATACAGGGAAATCTTAGAAGAAAACCTTTTAGAGTCTGCAAAAGACTTGAGACTGGACAGAGGTTCCCCTTCCAGCAGGACAACGACCCTAAACATACCAGAGCTACAATGGAATGGTTTACATCAAAGCATATGCATGTGTTAGAATGTCCCAGTCACAGTCCAGACCTGAATCCCATTGAGAATCTGTGACAAGACATGAAAATTGCTGTTCACAGACGCTCTCCATCCAATCTGACAGAGCTTGAGATATTTTGCAAAGAAGAATGGGCAAAAATGTCCTCTCTAGATGTGCAAAGCTGGTAGAGACTTCCCCAAAAAGACTTGCAACTGTAATTGTGGGCGGCACAGTGGTGTAGTGGATAGCACTTTCGCCTGGCAGAAAAAGGGTCGCTGGTTCAAATCCCAACCATGACACTACCTGCTTGGAGTTTGCATGTTCTCCCTGTGCTTACATGGGTTTCCTCGGGGTACTCCGGTTTCCTCCCACACTCCAAAGACATGCTGGTAGGTAAATTAGATCCCTGTCTAAATTGGCCTTAGTATGTATGAATGTGAGTTAGGGACCTTAGATTGTAAGCTCCTTGAGGGTAGGGACTGATGTGAATGTACAATGTATATGTAAAGCGCTGCGTAAATTGACAGCGCTATATAAGTACCTGAAATAAATAAATAAAAATAAATTGCAGCAAAAGGCGTTTCTAAAAAGTATTGACTCAGGGGGGGCGCTCTACAAATGCCCCCCACACTTTTCACATATTTATTTGTAAAACATTTTTGAAAATCCTTTATCATTTTCCTTCCATTTTACAATTATGAGCCACTTTGTGTCGTTTATCACATGAAATCCCAATAAAATACTTTTACGTTTTTTGGTTGTAACATGAAAAATGTGGAAAATGTCAAGGGGTATGAATACTTTTTCCAGGCACTGTAGAGTAGAAAATAATGTGCTCAGAAACATGAACGGGTCAGCAATGATCTCAAGCGGGAAATTTACAGCAAAAGCCAAGGGTTCATGAATGAAAAGTTAGCAGTGTGGTTAGCCCTTGTGGGCAGGGTAACTCCAGGACAGCGCAGCCGGATGGGAGCCGGATAGGAGGCACAATTCAGTTGTATTAAATGAAAAATGTGCAGCGCGCTCGTGCTTTAGGCAGACAAACGCTGCTTGTGCCCCAGAACTGTACCACTTGTGATCCGCCGTGTTTACTCCTATGAATCAAGAGGAGCGCGCTACCTCTCCCCAGCCAATCGGATCGCAGCAGACGCACGGGAACCAAAGACCGGTCAGTCTCCCTCTTTGCTCCCTGATTCTGGCGTCAATCTTGATACCGATCTTGAATAAGCCTCCTATATATACAAGCCGGAGCATTCCCGGCGTAGGGAACACCTTCCGTAGAACGCAGATATCAGGGCGTGCGCTTTCCTGAGGTGTGCCTGAAGATGTGACAAAAAAAAGTCGCAGATCTTGGTTTTCCGTTCAGTAACTTTACCGTGCAGTAAGGATGTGATGCATTCTTGTATTGACTATTGCAATTACATGGCATGCTGGGACCTGTAGTTTAGTGACCTGGTTGGAGAAAAGCTGCTTAAAATGCAGTATCAGCCCCGTATTGCACATGCGTTTAGCTACATCAAGCATTTGAGTGTTAATGGACTCCATTGACCAGATTATAAAAGTGATTGTAAAGGGAACAAAAAATGTGTTTTTGAAATAATAAACATGTTATACTTACCTGCTCTGTGTCAGGGTTTTGCACAGAGCAACCCTGAACCCCCTTTTCTCGGCATTCCCTGCTGCCAATCCTGGCTCCTCCCCCTGCTGCTTGCTTGCTAGGGGGGCAACTTCTGAGGGCTCAGTTCTAAGCTACGCTGTGTTTGGCGGCCAATGCCCCCCACTGCTGTTTTTGAGACAATGGCTCCCACTGCTGTCTCTGAGCCAATTGCCCCCACTGCTATCTCTGAGGCAATAGCTCCTGCCGCTGTCTCTGAGCCAATGGTCCCCACTGCTGTCTCTGAGCCAATGGCCCCCACTGCTGTCTCTGAGCCAATGGCCCCCACTGCTGTCTCTGAGCCAATGGCTCCCACTGCTGTCTCTGAGCCAATGGCTCCCACTGCTGTCTCTGAGCCAATGGCTCCCACTGCTGTCTTTGAGCCAATGGACCCCGCTGCTGTCTCTGAGCCAATGGCCCCCACTGCTGTCTCTGAGCCAATGGCTCCCGCAGCTGTCTGTGAGCCAATGGCACCCGCTGCGGTTTCTGAGCCAATGTCCCCCACTGCTGCCTCTGAGCCAATGACTCCCGCTGCTGTCTCTGAGCCAATGGCCCCTGCTGCTGTCTCTGAGCCAGTGGCTCCCACTGCTGTCTCTGAGCCAATGCCCCCCACTGCTATCTCTGAGCCAATAGCTCCCGCTGCTGTCTCTGAGCCAATGGCTCCTTCTGTTGTCTCTGAGCCAGTGGCTCCCTCTGCTGTCTCTGAGCCAATGACTCCCTCTGCTGTATCCGAGCCAATAGCTCCCGCTGCTGTCTTTGTGCCAATGAGGAGAGACAAACAAGTGCTGGATTGGAATCGGCTCAGGTAAGTATAAGGGGGGCTGGAGGGAGGGAGCTGCACTCAGACAGTCTTTTTCCTTAATGCAGGGGTCTCCAAACTTTTTAAACAAAGGACTGATTAACTGTCCTTCAGGCTTTAGGGGGCCAGACTGTGGCCAGTGGGATTAGAAAACGCCCTGGCATCAGTTAGTATACAGAACGCCCCCTAGATATGTAATTTCCTGCTTGTGTGATTGGCTCACTGATTTTCCCAGAAGTCTGCACTAAGATACAAGTCAGATTTTGGGCATCCCCTGCAACAAAAATGTAATTTTTTTGTGAGATACTCCCAAAAGGAATCCATGTTTAAAGGGACACAGACCCTGCCACTTTCCTCATTAGAGCCCTGCAAGTGCAGCAGCTGATTGATTATTATAAAATCACTCCCATACAGATTCACTTTGGGCATAGATCCTTGTACATAGATCACCCAGAGGGGAATATTTTTTTCTCAACAAAAGTGGAGAAAGTGCATCTAGCGTTTAGACACATTTAGTCGAGTACAGCATTTTTACTGCTGCTCAGCTCCTCTCCTGAATGTGCTTTTGATGTTTTTTTTTTCCAGCCTGTAAACACCTATGAGTGAATGGACACATAGGCTAACATAGAGGTAGTTTTACAGGCTGAAAAAAAGCCAAATGCCTGTAAAAATGGCACCACTGTGCATTGCGGCGATCTACAATGCAGGTGCAATGCCTTAAATCAGTGGTTCTCAACTCCTGTCCTCGGGACCCACTAACAGGCCAGGTTTGCAGGATAACTGAAATACATCACAGGTGATCTCATTTGCTGCTCAGTGATTGCAGTATTCTAGTCTGCATCTCCCCAAGGTAATACTTAAAATCTGGCCTGTTGGTGGGTCCCGAGGACCGGAGTTGAGAACCACTGCCTTAAATGCAGGGGGTCTCAAAATTACTGCCACACCCGGACCACTACAAGATTTTACCTTGTTCCACAGCAACTCTGATTTGATGGGGGGGCTTCTGATGTAAAGGGGGCTCTGATATGATATAGGGGCTCTGATATGATGG
>BLSH010092482.1:631475-650199 GCA_018402905.1 Glandirana rugosa
AATTTTGTGTGACGTTTCTTAGCGTACGCTAAAGGTATATATATATATATATATATATATATATATATAGATTTATTTATTATGTAATATATATATATATGTATATATATATATATACATATTTATATTACATAATTAATAAATAAATAAATACATATTAGGGATGCAAAGATACTGGTATCAGTGCTGATACAGCGTATTTTCATGAATACATTGTGAAAATGCTCCGATACCAAAAACTGATAAAGTACTTTGCGGTGCAATTTGCACCCATGCAAAATGAATGGGCTCAAATCGCACAGCAAAGAATCGCATGCAATTTGAACAGCAACCCAGTGTGATTCCTATCCGAATCACCTGCAGTTTCCTGCACTGCACCTGTGTGAACCCAGGCTGAAATCACTATGACAAGCCTGGGATCACACAGGAGCGGTGGGGAAATCGCATGCGATTCTTTGCAGTGTGTTTTAAGCCCTTTCATTTTGTATGGGCTCAAATCGCACCGCAAAGTATCGCTACTTGCTACAAAAAAAAGGGTATTGGTGCAACCCTAATATATGTATATAGCTGTATCTGCAGTCTCTAATAAAGTGAAACACCCACAATGATCCTGGGGATCTCTGCCTTGGTTTTAGGTGCTGAGAGGTAGCTGACTTTTATTTTTTTATTTATTTATTTTTATTATTATTTATTTTTATTCTTTTTTTTTTTCATTCTTTTTTTTAATTATTTATGGAAGTAAAATTATGTTTATTTTTTGTATCAAATAATAAGGCTGACATGCTGCATACTGTTCTTTAATCAACTCTGATATAAGTAATCCTTTTAATGTCTGTTAATGTTTTTGAAATCTCTCTATGTATAATTTCTGACTGTAATTCTTTATGAGATTCTCCATATTTGCATGTTACCTGTGTATTCTGTCCTGCGTAGCCTAAAGTAGATGTAAACCCACGAAAATCTCATAAACTGTAATATTTTAGTGACATTTCGGAGATCATTTGCAATATTTTTAAATGTGTTGCTTTCATACTACATTCCCTGGTGATCCTGCCATGAAAGGTCCTTATTCAGGCACTTCCTGTTATAGGGTGACAACGCTCTGTCCCTGTTTCACAAATGCTCCCCTGCGTTGTCACCCTGTCACATTTACTTCCAGTGAAAATTACAAGCGAATGCACCGATGCTTATTAAGCCTGTTCCATTGTTGTCACCATCAGCCTGAAGAGCGCCATACAGCCATTGCTGGAGTGCATGTAGGCAGGAAGTGCCTGCAAAGGGGCTTCAGGAGATCAGCAGCTCTGAGATGCTAACAACAACAAAAAGGCAAAGACTGTATTTTCTATTTTAAAAATGGCAATTGTTTATGATACACGGTGCTTTTGCAAGCTACATCCACTTTAATGTAAAAATGATCGTGTTTTACAGCTCCTCATATGTTTATGGGTCACGTCAGACCCAAAATGGTTCACTGAACTGGATGTCCTGTATTATAAATGATTTATGTCGGCAGATAGGGATGCTGAATGCACCGTCCTATAAACAGCAGGAGATGCTAAAAATCTGTATATTAATTGCAAGCAAGTGAAAAAGTTGCATCAAAAATGACTTTGGGGTAAATGATGCAATACGTTTTCTGATTAGTACTTCTGTCACCTTACTTTTATTATGATGTCAACTTTGTATCTGCGGAATGGTGGAATTCTGCCCTCGCGATGTTCGTTTTAGATACAGTGGGGAAGGGTTGTTATTATTATGGTGTCACCGGCCTCCTAGTGGAATTTATGGAGATTGCACCCCAGAGCCGACAACCAGGAGGATCAGCACTATCTATGCAAGGCCTGAGATCACAGACAGCAATAAAGACCCCATGACCCTGCCTACCCTATTCAGGGAAATAAAAGTAAAATATAATAAAATAAATCTGTGCAAAGGAGTTATATACATTGACCAGCAATAAGAGTATTCAGACATTTATTTACAGTGGAATATGCGTATGAGATGGAGCCAGACTGAGAAAATGGCAGTAAAGGAATAAAGCAGATCTTAAGACCGCATGAATAAATTCCAAGTATGCCGCAAAATACACCAAAGATATCATTCAAGGAGAGTTCAAGCATTTATCGCTAAAGAGCAGTCCCTGAGCTCCGGTCCAGTGGCTTTGCCTAGGCGGAGATGATGTCATCAGTCTGCTGCAGGCAGTAGGAAGCATTTCCTCAGTCTCATGTACCCCAGTGATCTGAATGTATCATGGTTCCTCTGTAGCGCTCCAGTCCAGTGGCTTTGCCTAGGCTGAGATGATGTCATCAGGCTGCTGCAGGCAGGGGTAAGCATTTCCTCAGTCTCCTCTCCCCCAGTGATCTGAATGTATCATGGTTCCTCTGTAGGAAGTCAAAATGTGAAGCTCCAGTCCAGTGGCTTTGCCTAGGCGGAGATGATGTCATCAGTCTGCTGCAGGCAAGGGTAAGCATTTCTTCAGTCTCCCCCAGTGATCTGAATGTATCATGGTTCCTCTGTAGCAAGTCAAAATGTGAAGCTCCAGTCCAGTGGCTTTGCCTAGGTGGAGATGATGTCATCAGCCTGCTGCAGGCAGTAGGAAGCATTTCCTCAGTCTCCTTTCCCCTAGTAACCAGAATGCAATATTGTAAATTTGTAGCAAGTTACAAGGTTTTCTGCTGTGAGACGTATTAAAGAAGAGCTATAAAAAATATATATATATATTATACAGTATATGCACATATATATTTTGTGTGTATATATATATATATATATATATACACACACACACATATATATATACTGTATATGTATTTTTTTTTTATTTAATATTTATTTATTTTTATTTTATTTACTATTTTGTCCCCATATGGAACAAAGTACATTTAGGACTTTGTCCCGTGTTGCTGGGTGATCCTAGCACTGGCTATGAGGTTTGAGCTACACTTACTCCTCTTCTGCCGCAGCTGCTGATCTGACAACAACTAGAAAGGAGACGGGTGCTTTATTCTGGCAGCTTGTCTCGGGTCTGCACACTTTCCCGAAACAAACAGCAGCAAGTAGAATGCAGAGGCTGACACTCCCCCCTCCCTCTGCATTCCTCTTGCCGCTGCTTGTCCCAGGAACGTGCTCAGAGTGGAGACAAGCTGCCATTATAAAGCATCCATCTCCTTCCTAGCTGTTATCTGATTGGCCAGTAGAGGAGGGGGTGCAGTTTGGACTTCTAAGTACGTGATCCAGGAGAGCCACTTTGCCACCGTATAACGTCGCTATGTGGTCGGCAAGTGGTTAATCAGTACAGAATGCGCTTGTAAAAAATCGAGTGGCCAAGACCGCGCATTCTTGGAAATGAAAGAATACATTGCAATACAACACATTACATCATCGCGGGAAGTTGCATTTTGTTGTATGAGAATTTTCATAACTCTAGTAACCTATTTGTTTTCAATATAAGACTAGCATGCAAAAAAAAAAACGGACGCTCATCCGTCCAATATTCTCATCCCATGTGCTGGGCATTAGCTGTGCAGGTTGACGACCAGAAGAAAATCTCTGTAGAGTTATTTCAGGTGACACATTCAGTGTTTGTTATTGACAAAGGTTAAACCTTCGCTTACTAAACTTCTGCTCCAGAAGATCGATAATCAATCGATGATGTACTTTTCTTTTGGCTGACAACTAAATCAAACGTAGGATGGCTTTTAGGGGAAGCGTACTATAAAAAGATCTCGGCTACATGACTAAGAGATCCGTTACTCCGGAAGATGCATTGTGACAAACACAACGGCCATAGTAAAGTGAACCTGTCACAGGCAGCAGTACATCATAGTTATCGCTGGCCAGACATAGCAAGTAGCTGAACATTGGTATGTATGACCGTATAATGGCAGTGGCGACTGGTGGTTTTTGTTTGGGGGGGCGGCAAACAACCCCCCCTTGTGGCACCTCAAACCCCCCCATAAAACCCTCCCCGCTGTCTGCCGGTTGGCCCATCTAGGCAGGGGGCATCGGGCATTGGCGGGCATCTGAGGAGTGCCGGGGATCGGGACACCAAGCAGCTGCGGGGATCGGGCATCTGAGGAGCAGCAGGGATCAGGGCACCAGGCAGCGTCCGAGATAGGGCATTGGCGGGCATCCGAGGAGCAGCAGGGATTGGGATACCAAACAGCTGCGAGGATTGGGCATTCGAGGAGTGGCGGGATCAGGGCACCAGACAGCGGTGGGGATCGGGCATCCAAGGAGCAGCGGGGATCGGGGCACCAAGCAGCGGTGGGGATTGGGGCTCCAGGCAGGGATCGGGCATCGGCCAGCGGCTCTTCTCCTCCTCACTTCCGCCGTGCGTCTCATCCCCTCCTTCTAGGCGTCCAATGGGATAGCCTGTCCTTTCAGCCAATCAGGTGACGGTATCAGACCCACTTCCCAATTGGCCAGGAGGAGGATCAGTGTTGCAACAGCGAATATTTATTCACTGTTGCAACACACCTGAGTTCTGGACGCAATGCTCTGCTCCCCGAGCCCACCCTATTTTGAAGCCTATTCGAGCCTCTGGCTCTAATCAGTGCTTCAAAAAACACCCCCCCCCCTTTCCTCGCCATAGGAATTAATGTGCTTAGCGTCCTGGATAGGGAGGGCGGCAGTGCATGGATAGGGGATGGCGCCCGTGCGCCCACAATGGACGGGCTGCCCCTGCATATTGTTCTCCCTGTGCCCACATCTGTCATGCCTGCATTTAAGGCCAGTTCATACCACTTGCAGTCCAGTGCATTTTTTTTTCTGTATCAAAAATGCATGGAAAGTAGGTTATATGGTTTACAATGGCATAGTTCACATCATGCTTGCAGGTCCAGTAAAAAAAGTAGAACATGCTGCATTTTCCTGCACTGGCAAATGTCCTTATTGAATGCATGTTCACACTGCAGCGATGCGGGAACTGCATTGCGGGTTCCTGCATGGCATGTCTCCCGGCAGCAGTTCACACTGTACTATACAAACTGCTGGGAGTGTCAGAGAAAAGTTAATGACACCCCCCCCAAATAATTTTGCATATCGCAGTGCAAGCTGCAAATTCGGCCAGAAATCGGATCGCATAGCTGTGAACACCCATGTGATCCGATTCTGCTGCGGACCAAAAAAAGGGTCCTGTGCAAGTCTGGTCCGATTGCGATGGGATTTCAGCCATACTATCTGGTCTGGTATTAGTGTCTGAGTGGGTAGATGTGCCAAGAGGGGGACTAAGGGAGGAAGGGAGTGGTGATTTTACTCCCAGTGTTTTTTTTTGCAGGGGGTATACTTTAACCACTTAAGGACCGGAAGGATTTCCCCCTTCCTGACCAGGCCATTTTTTGTGATACGGCACCATGTCGCTTTAACTGACAATTGCGCAGTCGTGCGGCATGGTACCCAAAAATTTTATTTTTTTCCCCACAAATAGAGCTTTCTTTTGGTGGTAATTGATCATCTCTGCGGTTTTTATTTTTTGCGCTATAACCACCAGGCACTTAGAACACTTCCCGCCCAGACCAATTTTCAGCTTTCAGTGCTGTTGCGATTTGAATGACAATTGCGTGGTCGTGCAACGTTGTACCCAAACAAACTTTTTATCATTTTGTTCCCACAAATAGAGCTTTCTTTTGGTGGTATTTGATCACCCCTGCACTTTTTACATTTTTTGCTCTATAAAAAATAAAAGACCGAAGAAAAAAAAAAAAAAAAAAAAATTTTTTTTTTTGTTTCTGTCACAAAATTTTCAGCACAGCCCCCCCCCCCTGTCAGGCGAGCAGCCGATCGGCTCTCCGCTGCTCAGGTCTGCAGAGCTGAGCAGAGGAAAAGCTGATAAACGGCATTTCCTATTTACACAGTGATCAGCTGTGATTGGTCACGGCTGATCACATGGTAAAAGGCTTCGGATGGAAGCCTTTTACCTCGGTCGGTAATGCGGTGGATCAGACTGACCCACGGCACCACCGATCGCCGCGATGCGTGCCCCCCGGGGGCGCGCGATTGCGGATTATCCTGAGGACGTCAATAGACGTCGAGTCAGGATAATGAACCCCCCGCCCGGACGTCATTTGTCTATACGCTGGGCGGGAAGTGGATAAGCAAAAAAGGAGTGACAATTTTGAAAAAAAAAACAATATTTTTTACTTTTTTCTGTAATACCCAAAAAAAATATAAAAAAACAATTTATTCATCAGTTTCAGCCAATATATATTCTCCTACATATTTTTGGTAAAGAAAATCGCACTAAGCGTATATTGATTGGTTTGTGCGAAAGTTATCGCATCTACAAAATAGGGAATAGATTTATGGCATTTTTATTATTATTTTCTAATGGCGGTGATCAGCAATTTTTAGCGGGATTGCAACATTGCGGCGGACAGATCGGACACCTAACTGACATTTTGTGACACTTTTTTTGGGAACAAGTCAAATTATTACAGTAATCAGGGCTAAAAATATGCACTGACATTGTACTAATGACACTGGCAGGGAAGGGGTTAACACTAGGGGTGATCAAGGGGTTAAATGTGTTCCCTAATTGTGTGTTATAACTGTGTGGGGGATGGGCTGCCTGGGAAACACACAGATCTGTCTCCCTGCATAGCAGAAAGTCAGGATCTGTGTGATCTCCCCTTGTTTACACAGGCAGATCCCTGTGCTGTCACTGTGGGGAACGATTGCGGGTGGCCGTCGGATATTGAGTCCACCCCACCCGCTAATTGGCTCCCCTGCTGGCCTCCGGCGGAGCGCGTGCTCCCACAATAGCGAGTTCCTGTACCAACGTACAGCTACAGCGATTTTGCGGGAAGGAGCCGACCTGCCGCAGTATAATGAAGGCGGCTGTTCGACAAGTGGTTAAAGCTGAACTCCCGGCCAAAAAACACTCATTCAAATATATTCCTCTATAGCCACAAAGGATATAAATCCACCTTGTGTGCACCAAATGTCTTTGCAAACCTTTCACCTTGTAAAAGTAGCTGTGACATCATCGCTGTGCTGAGAGCAGAGCTGTGGGAGGAGCTCAGCACTGCTCCACCCACTGCAGACTCCCTGCAGAAAACTACAGGAGGGGGCGGAGACCAGACCGGTCCCCCTGCACAAGGAGAGAGAGCAGCAGTGAGCGGTCTTTATTACAGGAAGTCTCACACTGGATTACTGCAGTTTTGGAAGAAATACACAAAGCGCACCGAGGTTCAAGAAGAATGGATTTAGATCATATTTGCTTCTCCCGGAGATCAACTCATGAAGCCACAAGTGCCGAGTTCACTTTTAACGGCCAGGACGCTAATTACAGCCCCTGCCATTACACGTTTTGTCATTTTCTAAGGTCTCCTGCCCATTTACCTGAAGATTTCTTTTGTAAGATTCAAAGACAAACACTGCACACAAATATTTGCTGAGTATTCTGGCGGGTTTGGACGGGGCTCAGGAAGTTTGCATAATGTGCCGTACCCGCTGGAGTTCTAGTTTGGGACGGGAGGGGGTGGGCAATATACAGAGCTGTACATTGGCATGTGTCTCCCAAGTATAAGTTATCCAATCTGCGTATATTCATTATGAAAGGACACCCCCCCCCACACACACCATAATGTCCAGCATGCCCTTCCAGCCAGAACCAATATAGGATGCGTTCCGTCCAGATTTCCGGGACATGGGTGACAACTCCCACACTCCTGATAATTCTTCAAGTCCATGTAAACGCTACTTGAATGACTGTTTGCTAAGGATACGCTCACACCCCGCGATTTCAGATTCGCAGGCAGAATCGCTGCAATTCTGCTAGCGATCCTTAATGGTGTGACAATCGCAGAACAACGCGCTGCATGCGTTTGGGTACCATTATCCTTCAATGGCACCCTAAATGCGATGAATAAAAAACCCAAAGGCACCCACACTAATGTATGAGATATAACACTAAAAAGTTATCAAATAATAGCTGCTACCACAATTCTCCTGGTACAGAATAAAACACAATATATAATATAAGTGCAGTGCTAAAATTCATTAAAGTCCATAAGTGATCAGTCCTCCAATTGATTGATTGGATTGATTGATTGATTGATTGATTGATTGATTGATTGGAGGACTCATCATTTATGGACTTTAATGATTTTTAGCGCTGCATTTACAGTGGGTACAGAAAGTATTCACACCCCCTTCAATTTTTCATTCTTTGTTATATTGCAGCCATTTGCTAAAATCATTTAAGTTCATTTTTCCCCTCATTAATGTTCACACTGCACCCCATATTGACAGAAAAACACAGATTTGTTGACATTTTTGCAGATTTATTAAAAAAGAAAAACTGAAATATCACATGGTCCTAAGTATTCAGACCCTTTGCTCAGTATTTAGTAGAAGCGCCCTTTTGATGTAATGCAGCCATGAGTCTTTTTGGGGAAGATGCAACAAGTTTTTCACACCTGGATTTGGGGATCCTCTGCCATTCCTCCTTGCAGATCCTCTCCAGTCCTGTCAGATTGGATGGTGAACGTTGGTGGACAGACATTTTTAGGTCTCTCCAGAGATGCTCAATTGAGGTTAAGTCAGGGCTCTGGCTGGGCCATTCAAGAACAGTCACGGAGTTGTTGAGAAGCCACTCCTTTGTTATTTTAGCTGTGTGCTTAGGGTCATTGTCTTGTTGGCAGGTAAACCTTCGGCCCAGGCTGAGGTCCTGAGCACTCTGGAGAAGGTTTTCGTCCAAGATATCCCTGTACTTGGCCGCATTCATCTTTCCCTCGATTGCAACCAGTCGTCCTGTCCCTGCAGCTGAAAAACACCCCCACAGCATGATGCTGCCACCACCATGCTTCACTGTTGGGACTGTATTGGACACAGGGGAGGGCTGGGCCATGGGGCAGTGTGGCAATTGCCCCCCAGGCCACCCTAACACACATTCAAAATGGCCGACAGCCGCTGCCCGCTCACACTTTTTTCTTCTTGAAGAAGGAAGCAGGAGCCAGGGGCGCAGCCACAAATTAACTATAGGCAAAGGGGGGCAGCACCCAGGGCCGGCTGTGCTGATGGGCACTGGCAAGCCTGCATGATGGGCACTGATCAGATTGCATTTGATAGGCACTGGTGAGGCTGCATTAATGGGGACTGGTGAGGCTGCATTGATGGGCACTGATGAGGCTAAGCTGGTAGGCACTGGTGAAGCTGCATTGGTGGGCACTGATGAGCTGCATTGAGGCATTATTTTTGTTAAACCTCCTTTGTTGCTATTAACATTAAATGATGTTACATTGTATCATATTTGTCTTGCTTTATAACATCAATATCCTTCTAAAATCAGGTGGGCATGGATGGTGAGCTGATTTTGTGGTTCAATGGGCCACTTGACTGGACTTGCCCCCCAGGCCTAAGGCTGCCAGCCCTCCCCTGATTGGACAGGTGATGAGCAGTGCCTGGTTTTCTCCACACATACCGCTTAAAATTAAGGCCAAAAAGTTCTATCTTGGTCTCATCAGACCAGAGAATCTTATTTATCACCATCTTGGAGTCCTTCAGGTGTTTTTTTAGCAAACTCCATGCGGGCTTTCATATGTCTTGCACTGAGGAGAGGCTTCCGTCGGGCCACTCTGCCATAAAGCCCCGACTGGTGGAGGGCTGCAGTGATGGTTGACTTTCTACAACTTTCTCCCATCTCCCGGCTGCATCTCTGGAGCTCAGCCACAGTGATCTTTGGGTTCTTCTTTACCTCTCCCACCAAGGCTCTTCTCCCCCGATAGCTCAGTTTGGCCGGACGGCCAGCTCTAAGAAGGGTTCTGGTCTTCCCAAACGTCTTCCATTCAAGGATTATGGAGGCCACTGTGCTCTTAGGAACCTTAAGTGCAGCAGAAATGTTTTTGTAACCTTGGCCAGATCTGTGCCTTGCCACAATTCTGTCTCTGAGCTCTTCAGGCAGTTCCTTTGACCTCATGATTCTCATTTGCTCTGACATGCACTGTGAGCTGTAAGGTCTTCTATAGATAGGTGTGTGGCTTTCCTAATCAAGTCCAGTCAGTAGAATCAAACACAGCTGGACTCAAATGAAGGTGTAGAACCATCTCAAGGATGATCATAAGAAATGGACAGCACCTGAGATAAATATATGAGTGTCACAGCAAAGGGTCTGAATACTTAGGACCCCCATGTGATATTTCAGTTTTTCTTTTTTAATAAATCTGCAAAAAAGTCAACAATTCTGTGTTTTTCTGTCAATATGGGGTGCTGTGTGTACATTAATGAGGGAAATAAATGAACTTAAATGAATACTTTCTGTACCCACTGTATGTTATACAGTTAGGTCCATAAATATTGGGACATCAACACAATTCTAATCTTTTTGGCTCTATACACCACCACAATGGATTTGAAATGAAACAAACAAGATGTGCTTTAACTGCAGACTTTCAGCTTTAGTTTGAGGGAATTTAGATCCAAATCAGGTGAACGGTGTAGGAATTACAACAATTTGTATATGTGCCTCACACTTTTAAAGGACCAAAAGTAATGGGACAGATTATCTTAAATCAAACTTTCACTTTTTAATACTTGGTTGCAAATCCTTTGCAGTGAATTACAGCCTGAAGTCTGGAACGCATAGACATCACCAGACGCTGGGTTTCATCCCTGGTGATGCTCTGCCAGGCCTCTACTGCAACTGTCTTCAGTTCCTGCTTGTTCTTGGGGCATTTTCCCTTCAGTTTTTTCTTCAGCAAGTGAAATGCTTGCTCAATCGGATTCAGGTCAGGTGATTGACTTGGTCATTGCATAACATTCCACTTCTTTCCCTTAAAAAACTCTTTGGTTGCTTTCGCAGTATGCTTCGGGTCATTGTCCATCTGCATTGTGAAGCGCCATCCAATGAGTTCTGAAGCATTTGGCTGAATATGAGCAGATAATATTGCCCGAAACACTTCAGAATTCATCCTGCTGCTTTTGTCAGCAGTCACATCATCAATAAATACAAGAGAAGCAGTTCCATTGGCAGCCATACATGCCCATGCCATGACACTACCACCACCATGCTTCACTGATGAGGTGGTATGCTTTGGATCATGAGCAGTTCCTTTCCTTCTCCATACTCTTCTCTTCCCATCACTCTGGTACAAGTTGATCTTGGTCTCATCTGTCCATAGGATGTTGTTCCAGAACTGTGAAGACTTTTTTAGATGTTGTTTGGCAAACTCTAATCTGGCCTTCCTGTTTTTGAGGCTCACCAATGGTTTACATCTTGTGGTGAACCCTCTGTATTCACTCTGGTGAAGTCTTCTCTTGATTGTTGACTTTGACACACATACACCTCCCTCCTGGAGAGTGTTCTTGATCTGGCCAACTGTTGTGAAGGGTGTTTTCTTCACCAGGGAGAGAATTTTTCGGTCATCCACCACAGTTGTTTTCTGTGGTCTTCCAGGCCTTTTGGTGTTGCTGAGCTCACCGGTGCGTTCTTTCTTTTTAAGGATGTTCCAAACAGTTGATTTGGCCACACCTAATTATTTTTGCTATCTCTCTGATGGGTTTGTTTTGTTTTTTCAGCCTAATGATGGCTTGCTTCATTGATAGTGACAGCTCTTTGGATCTTATATTGAGAGTTGACAGCAACAGATTCCAAATGCAAATAGCACACTTGAAATGAACTCTGGACCTTTTATCTGCTCCTTGTAAATGGGATAATGAGGGAATAACACACACCTGGCCATGGAACAGCTGAGCAGCCAATTGTCTCATTACTTTTGGTCCCTTAAAAAGTGAGAGGCACATATACAAACAGTTGTAATTCCTACACCGTTCACCTGATTTGGATGTAAATACCCTCAAATTAAAGCTTTAAGTCTGCAGTTAAAGCACATCTTGTTTGTTTCATTTCAAATCCATTGTGGTGGTGTATAGAGCCAAAAAGATTAGAATTGTGTCAATGTCCCAATATTTATGGACCTGACTGTATATACCCAAATGCAATTCTGTCGCGATTCCCGTGTGACAAACAGCGCCTTTACAAAGCATGGGAATCTTGTCACCTGAAAAGAAGCAGGAGTGAGTGAATGGGATGCCATATGCAACGCACAGAATGCCGTGAAAATTTCAATGCCAAAACGTTTGTATGAACGTAGGAACGTTGTTCCTACTACAGTATGATATGAACGGGGCCTAAGACAACGTTCAGACCTTTGTGCGTCGGGAACGTGCGCAAAATCCACCGGGCAGGGTGGATAAAAATCAATGATTTTTTTTACAAACTGAGGAAATGCTAGCTCCTGCCTGCAGACTGTAGCTTTATAATAAATTTGGAGACTTCTTTAATAAAAAAAGTTGTATTGCTGTATGTGACAAGTTAAGAATTCATGCAGAATTGTAAAGTTACCTAAACATTTAGTAAATCCAGCAAAGAAAGTTTCCTGAATGCCCGACAGTCACTTGAATGAAAGCAGCCTCATCCTCAGCCCAGCTCTGTCCAGACCATGGCACTGACGCGTTTCGCCCCACCCTTGGGGCTTAATCAAGGAGGTAAAGTTAGGAATTTACTCATGCAGACTTGTAAAGTTACCTAAAGGTTTAGTAAATCCAGCAAAGAAAATATCAGAATGCCCGACAGTCGCTTGAATGAAAGCAGCCTCAACCCAGCTTTCTCCAGGCCATGGCACTGACGTGTTTCGCCCTACCCTCAGGGCTTAATCATGGAGGTCAAGTTGGGAATTTATTCATGGAGACCTGTAAAGTTACTTAAATGATTGTTGTCAGGCTGTACTTCTGTGAAAAAAATCTAAATACAGGGTTAGAGTACATTTATATTAGCTCATTTGTTAAACTTTCTGTAATTCTGTTCAGACAGTTTTGTCATTCTACGAGACAGCTTAGCTAAATCAGTGACATGACTCTGGTTACTGCAGGTAATAGTCCAGTGTGGTCACCAGCCCCTCCCAGCCTGCTGATTGGGCATAAAAGGAGTATCACCACTCTGATGACCTCACTCTGCTTACTCCTTCTGTCAGCAAGCCCCAGTGTTAGACTGACAGCGCTGTGTAATGCATAACTTTGTCTCTTACTTGAAGCCCATTTAACACTACATGTCCCTCTAAGACTACCTCGCCCACAGGGTGACAACACTTCTGTGCCATTGAAACTGCAGAACAAGAAGCGTTGTCACCCTATTAATGTAAGTAGGAAAATAATATTTCTTCTGTCAAGACTACCAGATCATTCTCAGAGGGTTAAAAACTCTTTCTAGTGACAGATGGCATCATCAAATGCAGGACCGGGACAAGGAGGGAGCAGGAGCTATTATGTGAGGTGGGGGGTGCCACAAGGACATTGGGGGGGGGAGGGAATTTGTGTTGGGAGGGGGTGGGGGGAAGAATATTTGTGCTAGGTGGGGGGGATTTGGTGGGAATTTGTGCTGGGAGGGGGGGATCTGAAGTGAGGGGTAGAAGATGTGTACTAGGAAGGGAAGTTTTGGGGGGAGAGGATTTGTGCTAGGAGGGGTGATTTTTTTTTGTTGGGGGGGTTCATTTGAGTTTGAGGGATGGGGGGGGGGAGATTGCTGAGAGTGCTGAGATGGGGGGAATTCAGCAGGGGGGCGGATTTGTACTGGGAGGGGGGGAATGTTATTGTTAGGGGTTAACATGCAGGTTAGTGCTCAGTGTTTTGTGGGGGGATTTTTGCTGATACAAAACGCTCGTACATCTTGGGAGGGGGCGCAGCTTGGCATGTTTGCCTTGGGCTCTAGATGACCTTGTCTCGGCACTGATCATATGTGCCATTTTATTATTTTACCCATTGTTACCCTTTAAGTAATAATTTTATGTTTGTCTGAAGTTCGGTGTTCATGTCAGGCTAGTAAGTTCAAACACATTTTGGAGCAAATGCCACATCATTAGTGCACAGGGTGGCATCCACCATGGATGTAGGAATTAGGTACTTCCTGTCCTAATTGGCACATCAGATACAAATCTGGCACCCAACCCTTCTACCTGGGACCGGAATGGGAACATCAGATTACAGCCAGTTCAGTAAAAAACAATTCATGTAATTGTATGTTTTTGAATTGTGGAAGGAAACTCAAGCAGTGCTGGCTCCATCACTGACCATGGGGGCTATTTTATCTTTAAGGTGTGGGCACCTAATGTTGGCATGGGGTGTGTATCACCTCCTATTGCCTCCCCATGACATTGACTTTGAACCAGTGCACATAGAATAATACTGAATCACAGGAAGAACATGGAAATGGCATGCAGAGAGCATCCCTTTTTGAAAATAAACCAGTATACAATGGGCGTACATCACATGCCCCCCTGCCCCTAAAAAAAAGAGCTTAAAGTGGAACTAAACCACTAAATGAATGGTCTCTCCTACCCTTCTTCTTCGTTGCCATCTTGAAAACTGTGGCAGCTGTGCATTCGCGCCACTGCTGTCTTTCAGGTATCTAGGACCTGGCAGAGATTGGCGCATTGCTTATGTGCATGCACAGCGCTACTGGCTTCTGGCAGGTTGCCACTTTACTATCCAGTGGGCATATGCACAAATATACCATGCATGTGCACCTACGCCAAAGAGTTGTAGCTTAGTACCACACTGCCACCAGGGAGAGCTGTGACATAGCTGCCCCAGGAGGCAGCAGGGCCCAGCCCTTGCAACATGAGAATAAATACAATGGTAAAAAATGTTATCTTTTCTGTAAGGGGTGGAGAAAGGGGGGGGGGGGTAAGGTTGAAAAAAAAAGTTTGCTGGAGTGAGTTTAGTTATGCTTTAATCAAAGTATACAGGGTGTATGTGACATGCCCGCTCCATCTGCCCCTCCCACACTTGCTAGTTGTCAAAATGACAGGCTGTGTAAATTCAGCTGCTGTAGAAGCTGCTGTTATCAAAAACAGACAGTCTGACACGGTTTATATAAACATTGTTCAGAAAGAAGACAAAGAGATATAGAGTGACATTGTTTATAAACATTGATCAGAAAGACGATAGAGAGATACAAAGTAACATTGTTTATAAATACTGATCAGAAAGAAGACAGAGATACAAAGTAACATTGTTTATAAACATTGATCAGAAAGAAGACAAAGAGATACAAAGTGACATTGTTTATAAACATTAATCAGAAAGAAGACAAAGAGATACAAAGTGACATTGTTTATAAACATTGTTCAGAAAGAAGACAAAGAGATATAGAGTGACATTGTTTATAAACATTAATCAGAAAGAAGACAAAGAGATACAAAGTGACATTGTTTATAAACATTGAGCAGAAAGAAGACAAAGAGATATAAAGTAACATTGTTTATAAACATTGATCAGAAAGAAGACAAAGAGATACAACGTGACATTGTTTATAAACATTGATCAGAAAGAAGACAAAGAGATATAAAGTAACATTGTTTATAAACATTGATCAGAAAGAAGATAGAGAGATACATAGTAACATTGTTTATAAACATTGATCAGAAAGAAGAGAGAGACACAAAGTAACATTGTTTATAAACATTGATCAGAAAGAAGACAAAGAGATATAAAGTAACATTGTTTATAAACATTGATCAGAAAGAAGATAGAGAGATACAAAGTAACATTGTTTATAAACATTGATCAGAAAGAAGAGAGAGACACAAAGTAACATTGTTTATAAACATTGATCAGAAAGAAGACAAAGAGATATAGAGTGACATTGTTTATAAACATTGATCAGAAAGAAGACAGAGATACAAAGTAACATTGTTTATAAACATTGATCAGAAAGAAGATAGAGAGATACAAAGTGCCATTGTTTATAAACATTGATCAGAAAGAAGACAAAGAGATACAAAGTGACATTGTTTATAAACATTGATCAGAAAGAAGATAGAGAGATATAAAGTGACATTGTTTATAAACATTGATCAGAAAGAAGACAAAGAGATATAAAGTGATATTGTTTATAAACATTGATCAGAAAGAAGACAAAGAGATACAAAGTGACATTGTTTATAAACATTGATCAGAAAGAAGACAAAGAGATACAAAGTGACATTGTTTATAAACATTGATCAGAAAGAAGACAAAGAGATATAAAGTAACATTGTTTATAAACATTGATCAGAAAGAAGATAGAGAGATACAAAGTGATATTGTTTATAAACATTGATCAGAAAGAAGACAGAGAGATACAAAGTGACATTGTTTATAAACATTGATCAGAAAGAAGACAAAGAGATATAAAGTAACATTGTTTATAAACATTGATCAGAAAGAAGACAAAGAGATATAAAGTGATATTGTTTATAAACATTGATCAGAAAGAAGACAGAGAGATACAAAGTGACATTGTTTATAAACATTGATCAGAAAGAAGACAAAGAGATACAACGTGGCATTGTTTATAAACATTGATCAGAAAGAAGAGAGAGACACAAAGTAACATTGTTTATAAACATTGATCAGAAAGAAGACAAAGATATAAAGTGACATTGTTTATAAACATTGATCAGAAAGAAGACAAAGAGATATAAAGTGATATTGTTTATAAACATTGATCAGAAAGAAGACAGAGAGATACAAAGTGACATTGTTTATAAACATTGATCAGAAAGAAGACCGAGAGATACAAAGTGACATTGTTTATAAACATTGATCAGAAAGAAGACAGAGAGATACAAAGTGACATTGTTTATAAACATTGATCAGAAAGAAGACCGAGAGATACAAAGTGACATTGTTTATAAACATTGATCAGAAAGAAGATAGAGAGATACAAAGTGACATTGTTTATAAACATTGATCAGAAAGAAGACAAAGAGATATAAAGTAACATTGTTTATAAACATTGATCAGAAAGAAGACAAAGAGATACAACGTGACATTGTTTATAAACATTGATCAGAAAGAAGACAGAGAGATACAAAGTGACATTGTTTATAAACATTGATCAGAAAGAAGACCGAGAGATACAAAGTGACATTGTTTATAAACATTGTTCAGAAAGAAGACAAAGAGATACAAAGTGACATTGTTTATAAACATTGATCAGAAAGAAGACAGAGATATAAAGTAACATTGTTTATAAACATTGATCAGAAAGAAGACAGAGAGATACAAAGTGACATTGTTTATAAACATTGTTCAGAAAGAAGACAAAGAGATACAAAGTGACATTGTTTATAAACATTGATCAGAAAGAAGACAAAGAGATATAAAGTGATATTGTTTATAAACATTGATCAGAAAGAAGACAAAGAGATACAAAGTGACATTGTTTATAAACATTGATCAGAAAGAAGACAGAGAGACACAAAGGGGTTTATTTACTAAAGCTAGAGAGGGCAAAATGAGTCACAATTCTGCATAGAAACCAATCAGCTTCCAGGTTTTATTGCTAAAGCTTAATTGAACAAGCTGAGATTAGAAGCTGATTGGTTTCTATGCAGAAATGTGACCAGTTTTGCTCTCTCTGGCTTTAGTAAATAAACCCCAAAGTGACATTGTTTATAAACATTGTTCAGAAATTCAAAGTGACATTGTTTATAACCATTGACCCGACACAAGATAGAGAGATACAAAGTAACATTGTTTATAAATATTATTCAGGCAGGAGATTGAGAGATACAAAGTAACATTACATTTGTATTAACTCTTTTTCATTTAACATGCAGATAAAGGCCTCATACACACGGACGTTTTTTGACGCCGGCGTTTTCTGGCGTTTTTTGCAGCTCTCCATGTTAGTCAATGGTCCCATAAAAACGCCGACGTTTTTGAGCTGTAGATGGCGTCGGCGTTAGTGAGCTGAAACTAGAACCCATGGCCAGCGCGTTCTGAGGCTGTAACGTTTTGGCGTTTTTTTGACGCCAACTAACGCCAACTAATACTGTACCGGCGTTAACCGGCGTGTTTTGATGCCGACGTTTTTAGGTTGAAAAATAGCAGAGGGATGATTTTTTTAAAAAAAAATGCCTATTGATGCCGACGCTCACTAACGCCGATGCATAACGCCGAAAAACGCCGATTTTTTTTTCCTTGGCGTCAGGCCCGAAGTTTTGTTTATTTTTTTAGAAACGTCCGTGTGTAGGAGGCCAAAGGGATGAGCTTGTTATCGCAGGTAAAGCAAACTGACAAATAAAAAGTTTTGTTTTTTTTTTTTTTTTTTTTTAAATACAAATGTATTTCTAATTAACCTCTTATTAACCCTATACCTTACCCCAATCAGCCCTCATTAACTCCTTCCTCCCCTTCTCTGCTTAAAGCGGTATTAAATGCAACAGCAAACAATTATTATATTGCAGCTTACCAATTCTTAGATGTGATGGTTGCATTAGAATAGAATTGCATTACAGCGACCCCAAACCTCCTCTTCTCCCTTGTCAGCGCTCGTGGCCCCTCCTCTCTGTCCAGTACCCCCATGGGTAGCTGCTTACCATGGGGGGCACTCTTGAGCCCCACTGCTGCATCCATTGGCACAGACACCCCCCCCCTCCGCTCCCTTGCCACTGGCTTTGATTGACAGCACTGGGAGACAATGGCCCCCGGTGCCCCAGCAAAGCCAGGGAGACCCGGAAGTGAGGGGAGAAAAGAGCTGCAGATGTGCAGGGCGCTGGATCAAATGAGGGCTCAGGTAAGTAAAAAAAAAAGGAGGGGGTGAGGGGGGGGTGCTGACACCTAAACATTTTTACCTTAATACAAGGAATATATTGAGGTACAAAATGTTTAGGCTTTAGAACAACTTTAAGCTTTTTTTGGTTTTTATTAATATTGTTCTTTTTTTTTTTTTTTTTTTTTT
>BLSH010092482.1:650603-666275 GCA_018402905.1 Glandirana rugosa
ATTTGTGTGTGTGTGGAGACATATCCTAATCCTCCTCCTGTCATCACACATTGGAGACTTCGCACACGACAATGAAAGAGAGAGAGACTTAGGTCGTATAGGTTAGTGTTAGTTCGAAGGTTCCGTCCAGACTTAGTCTAACCTTCGGCAATCTGTGAAGAATCATGACTCTTTAAAAATACAGTTCGAAACACATACTTTCTGTCGTGTCTCCCACAAGGTCGTAGTGGTCGTCAACACAAGGTCCTAGCGGCTGACTAGATTATGTTGTGTCTTACGTTGAGGGTTGTAGGGGCACTACTGTCCTCCTCCTAATCCTATACAGAGGTGTGTGTGTGTTTATTCAGCAGGTGATTACACAGAACTCAGATGAAAATAAATTGAGTGAATTTTCCAACTTTAGCACGATTGCAGTATTTGCTTCATTGATTTATTAGCTCACTTGAAGCTGAAAACCAGGATGGCGGGCATTCAGTGACGATTGTTATGTGGTAGACATATTCATCAGACAGGCTCATAAGCTTGCTTTATATTTTAACTTGCAAAAATTGGCTTATTGGCGATTGCTGGTCTTAGACCCAAGAGCTGACAGTCCGGTGTGTTGTTGGCGATGTATCGTGTCTCATGCTCCTGCTGAGCTGTCCCTGTAGTGTCTTTCTTTTTATGGTGCTCGTCGCAGGGGTACTTGGGTGAAGATGGCCACCCCTTTTGTCTTCTGGTAAGTATGTTTTGTTTCAATGGTCCTAAATACTCTACTTGTGGCCGGCTGATTGGGGGTGGCTTATAGCCGTCTCTCTGTTCTCTCTGCAGATTCTGCACTGGCAAGGTACGCACCGGCTACCCCCCAGGACCAAGCCTGGAAGCCTTCTATTTCCAAGGGAAAGATGGAGGAGGGACAAGATTCGCACTCTGATTGGAGGACACAAGGGGCAGCTGATGTACAAGTGGAGAAGAGTCCCGATCAATGGGACAACCACCTAAGGTGAGGAGCGATTCATTTACAGGATACCTGTACTGAATGAATAAGGAGCTACCAATGCTGAGTTCCTGGCAGTCATGTTGATCCAGTATCTTCAATACCTAATAACCTGGGACACATATGTAGATTAGGAGTTCTGCGTTGTCTCCATCAACCAGACAACTTTTTGATCATAAAACCCAAAGGCTTCTTCAGTATAATGGTGGGCCATGTGCAAAGTATTATTAGCATCCATAATCAGAATCCATTTTGTACTGGTCTAGCTTCACTGAGATGAATTCTGATTGGTTGGTTGGTATGGGTTATTGTACGTCACACTCATTAATTTTGTCCTTACACTGTTACGTAGCTAGGTTGAAAATGGGCACACGTACATCAACTTCAACCAAAGGACAGAAAACTCAGTAAAAACCTTCCATCCTCGGAATTCCAAGTCTGCATTAGAGTAAGGCAAAGAAACCAAGCTTTTCCCAAATTCTTTACCCCAGAGGAACCCTTAAAATCATTTTCATGTCTCAGGGGGAACCCCTGCTAAAAGGAATTAAACAGGGTCAGTAGGAAGAATGCTCTTTACATTGATGATCAGTGGGAAGAATGCCCCTTACATTGGTGATCAGTGGGAAAAATGCTCCTTACATTGGTGATCAGTGGGAAGAATGTTCTTTACATTGGTGTTCAGTGGGAAGAATGTTCCTTACATTGGTGATCAGTGGGAAGAATGCTCCTTACATTGGTGTTCAGTGGGAAGAATGCTCCTTACATTGGTGTTCAGTGGGAAGAATGCTCCTTACATTGGTGGTCAGTGGGAAGAATGCTCTTAACATTGGTGATCAGTGGGAAGAATGCCCCTTACATTGGTGTTCAGTGGGAAGAATGCCCCTTACATTGGTGATCAGTGGGAAGAATGCTCCTGACATTGGTGATCAGTGGGAAGAATGTTCCTTACATTGGTGATCAGTGGGAAGAATGTCCCTTACATTGGTGTTCAGTGGGAAGAATGCTCCTTACATTGGTGTTCAGTGGGAAGAATGCCCCTTAGATTGGTGATCAGTGGGAAGAATGTTCCTTACATTGGTGATCAGTGGGAAGAATGTTCCTTACATTGGTGATCAGTGGGAAGAATGTCCCTTACATTGGTGATCAGTGGGAAGAATGCCCCTTACATTGGTGATCAGTGGGAAGAATGCTCCTTACATTGGTGGTCAGTGGGAAGAATGTCCCTTACATTGGTGGTCAGTGGGAAGAATGCTCCTTACATTGGTGTTCAGTGGGAAGAATGTTCCTTACATTGATGATCAGTGGGAAGAATGCTCCTTACATTGGTGTTCAGTGGGAAGAATGCGCCTTACATTGGTGTTCAGTGGAAAGAATGTTCCTTACATTAGTGGTCAGTAGGAATAAGGCTGGGTTCACACCTAAATCGGATGTGGCTCAAAGCAGGGGTCCGGTGTATCCCTGTTCTCTGTTTCAGGGACGAATCAGGCCCATATTTTTGCCTGAATTCGGACCTGAAACTGAGCCAAAGGCGCACAGGACCCTTGTGCAATTAGATGCGGGGATACCCGCATCCAATTTGCACTAGTGTGAACTTAACCTAATATTGCGAACTTAGCCTAATACTCTTTACATTGGGGGTCAATGGGAAGAATGCTCCTTACATTAGTGATCAGTGGGAAGAATGCTCCTTTCATTGGTTGTCAGTAGACAGAATGTCCCTTACATTGGGGGTCAGTGCAAAGAATGCCGCTTACATTGGTGGTCAGTGCAAAGAATGCCCCTTACATTGGTGGTCAGTGGGAAGAAAGTCCCTTGCATTGGTGGTCAATGGGAAGAATGTCTCTTACATTGGTGGTCAGTGGGGAATAATACTCCTTACTAAATACCACCATTACAGACGGCTTAAAAGATCACTGGTGTCATGCCAAGTGGCGGTGCACCCAGGATTATGCAGGAAAGTTCAAATGGGAGGTCAATCCACAGCTCAAAGAACCCCTAGAAACTTCAGGTGGAATATTAGTTGATGGTGGCTGCTCTAAGGCAAGTAATAATCCCTCCATCAACAATCTATAGAGTATTTTCTCATTAATATTTATAGCCAGTTATATTTCACACCTAAAAACCCATCCAGCCCTTTGCATGAAGCAGTCTACGGAGTTGACTGGCTCATATGGAAGTTTATTTTACATTTTCACAGCTCTTACTGTAAAGAAGTGCCTCCCTGTTTACTATGTGGATTATTTAATGAATAAGCCTAGTTGAATTAGGGTACATTCACGCCAGCCAGTATATTTCGGTGAAGCCGGATCAGCATAGTGCTGATGCGCCGATCTTGGCACATTGCACTGTTCACTTTGTTTTCTAAACCAACTTTATTGAAATGTCACACAGGCATCTCATAAAGTTCAATTGTCCACCACGCGGCACGAGGCAGTGGACTGCCTCATACTGAGCTGCGACGAAAAGAAAAGTACTGCACTGCACTGCTTTTTATCACTGCACAGAACCTGCGCAAGTAAGTTGCTAGTACAGGAATCTTTACAGCAAATACTTACTGAAAAACTGATATCTGTTAATGTTATGTAAAGTTCAAAGCCAAAACCTTTTCGTTTAAGATAGAGAAGAGACAATTTTTTTTTCTTGGCTATCTTTATCATTTGGGGTGATTTCCCTTCACTTTCTGTCTCATAAACACAAGAGGAAGTGAGAGGGAAATCTCCAAAGTGAGGAAATCTTCTATTAACAAATGCCTCTGTTGGAGAATGCCCCTCTCTGCCTGTTGTGGTCAGTTTTGGATTTTCTTTTACCTTCAGTCTCAGTGACAATGGTCACCAGGACAAATAGGGAGGGGAAACTCCCCAGCAGGGACATAGACAGCAATAAAAACCCATGAAGTTGCATAAAAAGCGCTAGACCATAATGAGTCCAAGAAGCCTTTAATCATTCATAAGTTAAATATAACAGCCAACACATTTCAGTGGTTCACACAATCCCTCTTCATCAGTTCACATTTAACATCTAAGCCCTGATAAAGGGGGAAGGTTTAGACCCCCAAAGCGTGTTGAAGGTATTATTCAATCATCTGATGGATGATTAAAGTTGTCTTGGACTTATTTGGGTCTGGCGATCTTTTTCCACCTTTATATTTACTGGATTTTCACTGGGGGCCCATACTGATGGTACCTTGTTTGGCAAGAGCAGAGCCATTGTGCCTTACTAAATTGAATTGGACTGACCATTAGTAATTCTGTATTACTTAACACCATTGTTCCAAGCACGTCCCTGTAAACAACACAACAGGGGTTCAAATCCTTTCCCACGCTATCCAAAACTAAAAAAACTTGGGTTTAGATATACTTTAGGTGCACAATTATAAAAATTAGTGAAATAACCATTTTGGCTTATATATGTTTATATATTCAGAAATGTATATCTGTAATACATAGATGGATACAGTAGATAGATACTGCTATAGGTGATATCCTTTGTTATCTGCTATGGCACCTTGTACAATGTCCACTGTTTAGTACAGGGGTCTCCAAACTTTCTAAGCAAAGGTCCAATTACTGTCCTTTAGACTATAGAGGGGCTGGACAGTGGCCAGATAGAGTAGAAAATGTCCCAGTGTCACTGGGGGTAAACAATGCCTTAGGCTAGGTGGTCATTGGTAGTAAAAATAATGACTATGGGGTTGGTTTACTAAAGGCAAATAGACTGTGCACTTTGCAAAATGCAGTTGCTCTCCCCAAGTGCAGTTGCTTCAGGGCTTAGTAAATGAGGGGAAGCTCTACTGACTTCCATCATCCCATCATGTGCAAATGAAAATGTTTTTTTTTAAATTTCCGTGCATGTGATTGGGCATTCTTTGCAAAATGAAACTGTACCTCATTTACTAAGCTCGGGAGCAACTGCACTTGCAAAGTGCACAGTCTATTTGCCTTTATTAAAATTGGCCTCATAGTGCCTATGATCAGTTGGGGGAGTCATTGGTGTCAGTGGGAGGAATAGCGCTCCATCATTGGTGTCAGTGGGAAGAATAGTGCCCCATCATTGGTGTCAGTGGGAAGAATAGTACCCCATCTTTGGTATCAGTGGTAGGAATAGTGTCCCATCATTGGTATCAGCGGGAGGAATAGTGCCCCAACATTGGTATCAGCGGGAGGAATAGTGCCCCATCATTGGTATCAGCGGGAGGAATAGTGCCCCATCATTGGTATCGGCGGGAGGAATAGTGCCCCATCATTGGTATCAGCGGGAGGAATAGTGCCCCATCATTGGTATCAGTGGGAGGAATAGTGCCCCATCATTGGTATCAGTGGGAGGAATAGTGCCCCATCATTGGTATCAGCGGGAGGAATAGTGCCCCATCATTGGTTATCAGCCGGAGGAATAGTGCCCCATCATTGGTATCGGCGGGAGGAATAGTGCCCCATCATTGGTGTCAGTGGGAGGAATAGTGCCCCATCATTGGTATCAGTGGGAGGAATAGTGCCCCATCATTGGTATCAGCGGGAGGAATAGTGCCCCATCATTGGTATCAGCGGGAGGAATAGTGCACCATCTGGCTTGCAGACTGCAGTTTGGAGACCACTGGTCTAGTAGGACATTCTTTGGCACGTGTGGGGCACAGGACAGTATAGCAACTATTATTATAAGATGAGGCACAATTCATAGTTATATTATATCCCTAGAAACTCTATATTTATAATCTTTTATGTGATACAGCCTATATATCAGTTATAAAACTGCCACAAAATCCTGCATGCTCATAGTTATATAGTTAGTCAGGTTAAAGATAGAGATACAAGTCCACTTAGTTTAACCAATATATGGCAATTTCTTACAACTCATTCAGGAATTGATGATTCCCAGGCCTGGTCTGATTTGTTGAGGTATCTGTTACCACTGTTCAAGGACAACACAAACCCTGTCTTATTATACATACTGTAAGTTTGCCACAAATCTTTTAGCAATATGGATTTCCCCCAGCCGACAGGGACTGATGTGACTGATCAGTATGTAAAGTGCTGTGTATATTGCTGATGGCATATAAATGGCAGTAATAAATATTTAATTCTGTTATGAAATAAGCACTGCGTTGGTTGCAGGGCTTATTTAATACAGGCGCTGCCCTTTTTGTGATTGAACCATAATAGCCGGGTAAAGTGCCAACTTAAAGGGTAACACATGACTGGTTGGTACATAGATGATCATTTTTTATCCCTGCAAGGCAGCATGCTTGGTGGTCAGCTTGTTACAATAATTATGTAGTAATGCACACATAGGGGTCTGGGTAGTAAGTCTTTAATTCTTGCCAGAAGACACGCATATGAACACATATTGCATTAAGGTGCGCCCTCATGCATTTTTAGCTGAGCTGCATTTTTGCAGCATGTAGGTTTCATGGCAAAAAGCAGGTTAACGCACCCAAAATGCAGTAACCTTTATTGCAACACAATTGCCTGCATTAAAGAAAAATAAATGTAGAGTGCAATGAAGCCTTTTTTTCAGCACAATGGACAGTACTTACATTCAATGGGAAGTGTCCCTTGTGCTGGTTGTTAAGCCACTCTAACATGTATGCACCATCAGCGCTGTCTCCTATTATAGTGCCCCCCTCTGTGCGTGATTTATTTTTTAAAAAATGCTGTAAATACCTCATTTAAGAGCGGCGATCACATGACCAGCCAGCTCTCTCCTTATCTCCTCTGACAGATGCAGTGGGAGGAGCCGAGATTCCCCCGCTGATGTCAGTCGGGAGGGATTGAGGAGGAGAGAGCTGGGCGGGCGGTCATGTGATCGTATTTACAACATTTTCTTAAATCACACACAGAGGGGGACACTACAATAGGAGACATTGATGGTGCATACATGTTACAGTTATACAATCGGCAGGGGGGGGTGGTCGGCACCATCATGAGCTGACAGGCAGGGAGGGGAGGGGGGAGGAGGAAACAGGAGCAGAGAGGAGACAGAGAGCAGGCTGCGGATGACGGAGGCACGTAAACTGATCACGGTGTCAGGGCTCAGCAGCCATGATAAACAGTGGTCGGTTTACAGGGGCGAGGGTAGAAACTGACAGGATCAGCCAGGTTTTTTAGGCGTTACAGGGGGACAAATGACACAGTACACGCACTGTGTAATATAACATGCTATACAAGAGCAGGACCCATTTTGTTCTGGGTTAACAAACGCTTTAAATCTTCTGTCCTCTGCCCCTTACTTCCACAGTGGTAACATTCTGGGCTTAATACAGCTGCTGGACCAGTCATAAGCACTTGTTAAGGGTTTCCAACTATACCTCTCCCTACTACCCCTCTCCTCCATTCATAGAAGCTATATTATAGCTTCCATCAATGAAAAGCTGTCTATGAATGGAGGATGAATAAAGATCTGCCTCCTCCATTCATAGAGTACTTTTGATTGATGGAAGGTATAGTACATCTTCTATGAATGGATGTGGGGGAGGAAAGGGTGGGCATAGTCGGCACTCTTGATAAGTGCCTATGACAGGTCCAGCAGCTGTATTAACCCACCTAGCGCTCAATGGTTACCACTGTGGGGGTTTAGTGGAGGGGGCAGAGGACAGAAGATTCAATTAGGAGAACAGGTCCAGTGGGTGTATTAACCCACCCAGCACTCAAAGATTACTGCTTCAGGTATGGGGCGAGCAAGGGCAGAGGATGGAAGATTTCAACCAAGACGCCAGCACCAGGGACACTTGTTATTGAATGTAAAGACTGTCCCTTGTGCTGATTTTACAACAAATAAGGCTTTAAGAGAAAATTTGAATCATCCAGAGTAGCTAGTCAAACCATAGACAGGCCGACTAATTCATTCTTCACTGGTATACAGCAACTCAAAACTTGATGGGTTGGGCTAGGGCAGTATAGGGACAGGCTAGGGCAGTATAGGGATAGGCTAGGGCAGTATAGGGACAGGCTAGGGCAGTATAGGGATAGGCTAGGGCAGTATAGGGACAGGCTAGGACAGTATGGGGGCAGGCTAGGGCAGTAAGGGGGCAGGCTAGGGCAGTATATAGTCAGGCTAGGGTAGTATAGGGATGGGCTAGGGTAGTATAGGGGCAGGCGGAGCTGCCCAGGGGGCAGTTTTCATCACGGCACACAAAACTGCTGGAAAAAATCTTGGTCGTCAATTTGCTGGGTAAATAGAAGAGAAGAAGAGGCAGCTGTGGTTCAGTCTGCTGCCCCTCTCAAAGTGCTGCCTGGGTCCAATGGACCCACTGAGACCCATGGTAGGGCCGGTCCTAATTGGGGTTATTTGCTGAAACTGGAGAGTGCAAAATCTGGTGCAGCTCTGCATAGAAACCAATCTGCTTCCAGGTTTTATTGTCATACAAATTGTTATTTTTATCTATCTAGCTTTGTCTTTAAATCTATATTTCTTTCCATTTTCCTACTTTCTTTCTTTCTTTCTATCTGTCTCGTTTTATCTTATCTTAATGTTCTTTCATTATCTGCCTTTCTAATAAATAGTATAATAAATAATGCCCATCATTCTTTAAATCGAATATATAGGCGGAGATTTATTAAACCTGGAGCACTCAGAATCTGGTGCGGCTATGCATGGCAGCCAATCAGCTTCTAACTTCAGCTTGTTTAATTAAGCTTTGGCAAAAAAAACCTGAAAGCTGATTGGTTTCTATTCAGAGCTGCACCAGATTTTGCACTCTCCAGTTTTAGTAAATCAACCTTACAATGTGCACTTTTTTTTTTTCTTTTCTTTTCTGGTCTTTCTTATAAGTAGAGCAGATAGACAGATAGACAGGATAGGCAGAAAATGTAAGCAGCACAATAGTAATTACCATATCACCAAATTGAACATATGTGAACCAGTGGCGGTCCGTCCATTAGGGGCACAGGGACGCTGCCCCCCAATCCATGCGCCCAGCCCCTAATCTACATGCAGGGCGCTGGATGCATGGAGAGCACCAGCTGCCACTGGTTTGAGCCCTCACCCTGTAAAACAACCCATTCAGTTTAAAATAGAAAAGAAAGGCAAAATATTTGTGTATAGATATAAAAAAAAAAGGTATTTATAATTTTTTTCTGCAAGTGATCACATTCACTCTGTTCCCAGCTGCATAAGGAGTTCAGCGAGCTGTTGGAGGAGAAACAGCAGCACACTGGTCTTCCCAGTGAATGGCTGTGCAGGGGGTGGGGGTGTGTCAGCACAAGACTGACCTTTGGAGGAGAGCAGGCTGAGATCCCAGCATAGCTGGAGAACTGACCATGCTGTGTTCCCCCACTTAATGTGGTCAGTTTTTACTAGGAAAGCAGAGGGACTGGCTGGAACACCAGGGATTTCACATAAAGGAAGCAAAACGAAGAGAACAGGATACCTTTTCATACCAATGCATGGTACAGCAGCCACCTATCAGTAATATGATATGTTGGGGGTAACATATTCTTTAACTCCAAGTTATGTGTCCAACGTACAAAAAGCGTTCTGCAATTAATAAATGGCCAAAAAAGAAAAAAATATTTCCCCTATTTAATTTTTTTCTGTGTTTAAAAGAAAAGGCTATACTAAAAATCTGCAGAATTTTTCTACAACAAATGAATACTGACTGCTATCTTATGTCTCCCCATAGTAAATTTCAGTGCAGGGGTGCAAACAGCAATGGCCGTGTGCAAAGTACACAAAGCTGCATCAGCCAATCTAAAATCCTTCTACGCATTCAGCTTCTGATTGGCTGATTTGTCTTGCTTAGTTAAATAAGCCTGTAAAACTTTAACTATGATTTGAGAAATGATCTTATTTAGGAAAACAGGTGGTGATATCTGTTTGTGCAATAATATTATAATTTAATTTATACCTTGCAACTGGTTACAGTTAGTCGTGGCTGACAATTGTTAATGGCATCAGCTGGGAGCTGCCACTGTTAGGTTCACCAGAAGTCTAATATCTGCTTCAAAGACAGAGCTGTGCAGCTCCAGGTGGGAATGATTGCTCCCTTCAACCTTGTGGTGCGGGTCCAATCCGCAGCCTGGATAAGAGCCCACGGTTCAAGAAAGGTTGACAGCACTCCCATGTATGAAGCAGTGATGATTACTTTATTGAAAATAAAAATCCATCAAGATACATCATAAGACATCACGAGACCTCTATGCAGGCATGGCAATATTAACGCGTTTCACAAATCAAGGTTCGCTTAATCACATTAGGATATATGACTAAGCGAACCTTGATATGTGAAACGCGTTATTCTAGCCATGCCTGCATAGAGGTCTCATGATGTCCTATGATGTATCTTGATGGATTTTTATCTTCAATAAAGTAATCATCACTGCTTCATACATGGGAGTGCGGTCAACTTTTCTTGAACCATTGGCTCTAACATCTGCTTGACTGCTGAATGACTGACCTCACACACCATCTCCCAGCCCCGGAGTGTGCAGTTTGTGGGATCAGGTGACTGGCAAGGTAGACTTTAGGTGACCTCCATCCCTTTGACACGCTTGCTCAAGTGATTAGATTTCTACATCAGACGACTTTGAAGATTAACTACAAGCCCCAGCATTTCCTGCTAGCTGTTGACGTAGCATATAGCTCTTCCGCATCTGGAGTATAGCACCAAGCTCTGGCATTCTAAATAAAAAATACTTTTTTTTCTTTATGTGCAAAAAGATTTATTAAAATGTACTCTTTTGGAAATAAGATTACAAATGTTGGTGGTATTTAATCACTGCTGGGTTTTCATTTTATGCTAAAAAAGACCGAAAATTTTGAAGAAAAAAAAAACTGTTTCATAGTTTGTTATAAAATTTTGAAAACAAGTAATTTTTCTCCTTCATTGATGTGTGCTGACGAGGCAGCACTGATGGGCACTGATAAGGCGGCACTGATGCGCACTGATAGGTGGCACTGGTGGGCACTGATGAGGTGGCATGGGTGGGTGGCTCTGATAAGAAGCACTGATGGGTGGCACTGATGGGCACTGGTAGGTGACACTAATCAGCAGCACTGATAGGTGGCATTGATGATCAGGCACTGATGGTCACTAGTTGGCAGCACTGATGGGCATTGGTAGGTGGCACTGGTGGGCACTGATAGGTGACACTCGTGGGCACTGGTAGGCTGCACTAATGTGCACCTGTAGGTGGCACTGGTAGATGGCACTGCATAGCAGCAGTGCCCCTCTGTGTGCAGGACCGATGTCCCTCTCTCTGTAGCCGGTGATTAGCTTTATTTTTCCCTCGCGCTTTCATCGTGAGGGGAAAAAAAGCTGATTACTGATCTTTTGTTTACATCATGTGATCAGCTGTCATTGGCTGACCGCTGATCACGTGGTAAGGTGCCGGGACTGGCCCCTTATAACGATCTGTGATTAGCCGAGTCTCATTGACTCGGTGATCACAGAGCGCGCCGCGCAGGGGGCGCACAGGCAGCTCGGGCAATTCAGGTCCACACTGTAGCTGTCTTTCAGCTATAGCGTGGAGGGGAAGTGGTTAAATACAATCAGCCAATCATGCAATACCAAAAAGCCTTTTTGAAAAAAAACAAAAAACCTTGCACATGATTGGGCATTCAAAGTGAAATTGTATCCTATATACTATCTATGTGAACACCCTCCAAGGTTGATTTACTAAAGGCAAATAGGCTATGCACTTTGCAAAGTACAGTTGCTCCAGATCTTAGTAAATGAGCAGAAGCTCTGCTGAATTCCATCATCCAATCATGTGCAAGCAAAAATGCTGTTTTTTTATTTTCCTTGCATGTGATTGGGTATTCTTTGTAAAGTGAAGCTTTACATCATTTACTAAGCTCTGGAGCAACTGCACTTCTATCTGCCTTTAGTAAATTCACCATATTGTATCATTTGTTACATTCTTTATATTATGAAGAGAATTTATATTTCCATTCAATGGCTGTTGTAAGAATTCAATAAATATGTGCAATTCTGAGCTGTCTACTTTGACAAACTCATCATTTGTAAAACATTTAAAAACCCCCCAGAGAACAAATTTGGAATCTGGGGGCATTCAGGGTGATAGTTAACAAATAAGTCATGTATGGGTTGTCATGTTGGCTAGACAAAAACAGCCTTGTTTTTTTAGAAAAAAAAAAAGTAAATTTGCTTATGCACTCCATAACTGTTAATGATATAGATCAGTGGTCTCCAAACTGCGGCCTGCTTGGGGCACTATTCCTTCCACTGACACCAACTATGGGGCACTATTCCTTCCACTGACACCAACTGTGGGGCACTATTCCTTCCACTGACACCAACTATGGGGCGCTATTCCTTCCACTGACACCAACTATGGGGCGCTATTCCTTCCACTGACACCAACTATGGGGCACTATTCCTTCCACTGACACCAACTGTGGGGCACTATTCCTTCTTCTGATTGAGTCACTATTATTCCCACTGACACAAATGATGGGGCACTATTCCTCCCACTGACACCAACAACAGGGCTCTATTCCCCCCATTGATGCCAACAATGGGGCACTATTCCTCCCACTGATTGGGCACTATTCCTCCCATTGACTCCAGTGATGGGGCACTATTCCTTCCACTGACACCAATGATTAGGCACTATTCCTCCCACCAATACCAATGATTGGCTATATCCACTACTTCAATTGGGCAAAGTCCGGTCCCCCTAAAGTCTGAAGAACAGAAAACTTGCCCTTTGTTTGAAAAGATTGAAAGCCCCTGATATAGATGTTAGGACGATTTGTTTTGGGTTGGTGGCAGTCATAGAACACCATCAGGCCCTGGCGGGGTAAGTTTCAACTCCCACTGGGTTTCAGTGCCATCAGGGGCCCTGGGTGGGCCATCACCAATTCAAAGATTCACTTTACCTCCCAAATGTGTGAGATGAGAAGGAATTACACCCTTTTTTCACAAAGTATGTAGGCAGACACACCCCCAGTTACAAAGACCATGAAGAATATAGTATGAGAGCAAAAATTGGTTAAACACGCAAGTGTTTTTTTTACCACTCGTTATCTTTATGTTGGCTTTTAAAACAATAAATGCAATCTTTTAGAGATTGGATCAAAGGTTTAACACAATATAGTACTTACATTGGTTAAATAGTATATTGTTATAAAGGGCCCTACATCAGACCAAAACAAAGGACAACTGAAGAGAGACTGAAGGATTTGGTTCCAAAATTGGTGCAGTGCCTTCAAAAATGGCCAATTGGGACTTATGGGTTCACAGTTTGGATAAAACCGACCTATAGTCCATTGTGTGGGGGCAATCTTACCACCAGTTACCTTGGTTTTGGGTTTTCTAGTTCACATTAGAACATTTTTTCTTGTGCCCAAATGGGAGAGCTGGGTTTGGTGAAAAGCAATACAGGATTCATGCCACCATATGGGGCCATCTACAAGCAAAGGTTCAGATTCCTGGATCTGTACTTTAGAAGCTGTGTGCAAAAACGTTGAGTAAAGAGAAAATGGCTAGTCACCTGTATTGCCTGTGGGCTCCCTGCAGCTGACCTTTCCCCCATTACTGATTTACCCTACCATGTTCTGAACTGAGTCTTTGTCTGGAGGCAGCCATCTTGTAGAGGCAGGGCTTCCTCATGTTAGAGCTACCCCCTGAGGACTGGTGATGTGATCACTGGTAGGGAATAATCAAACAACAAGAGTAGTGGAGTAAATCCCCTGGTGGGAAATATGACAGAAACAGGGAGATCCATGCACTGCAGATCTTCAGGTGCAGCTTCCTCTCCAGCAAGGAGAACATTGAGCCAATCACGTAGTGACCTCACCAGATCTCACGCCAAATCTTTTGAGACTAGAAGTCAGAGGCAGCAGTGCCTTAGATGATCTCATTCAGCAGCTATACAGATGTGAGGTAAAGTCCCCTGAACTACACCACTTTATTCATCAGAATTTCAAGTCATTTTTAGGTACTGCTTAGTCACAATCAACATTTCTAGATGTTACCTAAAACATAGTACTTTTTGAGTTCTGGTTCACTTTAATGGCTTGTGTGCTTTTAGATGCATTAAGCTTGCAATTGAGATCACACTGAAATGCTTCTGGGTAGGTTCACAGGTGCAGTTGATTTCCTTCTAAGCTGCATCAAGCTGCTTTTGCAATACCATTGACTTGTATAGGAAGAAAAACCTTATGATACATTAAAAACGGGGGTACATGGGCTCTAAAGCCTCGTGCACACGGGACGACGATCGTATACAACAGGTCGTACTAACGGCCGTTGTATGCGATATTGATCGTTCATATGCGCGATTAGAACAACCGACATACAACGGTCGTACAAGGGAGTTGTATGAGCAGACTAGAAAACTTGGTCGTACCAGCAAGCGCTCATACGACCGTTGTATCGTGTGTACAGAGCAGTTGGTACAACAAGTTGTATTGTGCAAAACACGCATGCTCAGAAGTCAGGAACGGCCGGATGCTAATTACATGCACCTTAATGTTCCTTCTGTGGTCGTACGATCGTGTAGTGCAGTCAGTATGCAAGTTAAATTATGCAACATACGATTTGCGACGATCGTACGTACGATCGTCGTCCCATGTGTACGAGGCTTTAGGCTCCCAATTTTTAATGCTTGCATCTGTTCTTCTTATTTCAGGACCTTCGGTGGAGAAGAGCTGGGCTCCACCAGCTGGAAGAAACAAAAGAAGAAAAATAAAAAAGGAGAGCGAAAGAACAATAAAAAAGAAAAGAAAGCAAAGGGGGACGGAAAGGAGGAGAAATATGAAAAGAAACGGCAAAAAGAAGGGAAAAATGGACAAGAAAGGTTGCTGCAGAAAGAGGAAAAGAAAACAAGAAAAGGAAGAGTGATGAAGGAAAACTGAATATGAGGAAAAGAGGGACACGGCTGGAGAGACACAATGGCAGTATGGCACAGTCGAAGAGAAGGGATATTAGAGAGCGACCTGGGGGGGCTGGACCTTCCATACTCAGGGCGCAGCGACCGGTGGCAAAAGCCAACCAAGCAAGAAGGCAAAAGAAGAAACCGCAATCTGAAGGAAAATTATTTTTCCCTTAACAAACAAATTGTGATTACTAAATGAAGGATGGCATAACTGATCAAATTTACAAATGTGATGAAATGTCATATGTGATGTAAAATTTAGGTATAAACCCCTTTTCCGGGTTTTGGCCGGTCAGGTGTGGGGATGAGCGGAATGTTTTTGGTGAAATTTCACCAAGGATGAAAATCTCAATTTTGCTGCTTAGGTGAAATCTGCTTGAAAAATATCTATTCTTTTTTTCTTTTTAGGTGGGTGCTTTTGGTTATATTTAGGGCAGTTTGTTTTTTTTCTCATTCATTTAGTGTCCTTTGTATTGTTTTTGTGTATTTGATCAGTGTTTGTGTATTGTCAATTTCAGTTTGTATTGCACTTCTTTTCACTGTCTTCTTCTTTTCTTTTCGTGTAAAAAAGAAAACATAAAATAATGAGGGTTCAGGTGAAAGGAGCTTCTATATTCACTATATTACCAAAAGTATTGGGGCGCCTGCCTTTACACGCACATGAACTTTAATGGCATCCCAGTCTTAGACCGTAGGATTCAATATTGAGTTGGCCCACCCTTTGCAGCTATAACAGCTTCACCTCTTCTGGGAAGGCTGTCCACAAGGTTTAGGAGTGTCTATGGGAATGTTTGACCATTCTTCCAGAAGTGCATTTGTGAGGTCAGGCACTGATGTTGGACGAGAAGGCCTGGCTCCCAG
>BLSH010092482.1:666739-685603 GCA_018402905.1 Glandirana rugosa
CCCCTCCACCAAATGATTTGGACCAGTGCACAAAGAAAGGTCTATAAAGACATGGATGAGTGAGTTTGTGGTGGAGGAACTTGACTGGCCTGCACAGAGCCCTGACCTCAACCCGATAGACCACCTTTGGGATGAATTTGAGCAGAGACTGTGAACCAGGCTTTCTCATCCAACATCAGTGCCTGACCTGACAAATGCGCTTCTGGAAGAATGGTCAAACATTCCCATAGACACTCCTAAACCTTGTGGATAACCTTCTCAGAAGAGTTGAAAGGGCTGCAAAGGGTGGGCCAACTAAAGTTTATGTGTGTGTAAAGGCATGCATCCCAATACTTTTGACAATATAGTGTATCTCTGGAGCCATTTAATGCTCATTGCACACTTAAAAACCACCGTAAAGGGTATCTAAACGCAAAACTAAAAATGCATTGCAAATTTCTAGTCCTTAGATGTGGTGGCTACATTAGTTTTGTTTTTCAGGCTTCTGCCCATTATTTTCACATGATGACATGATGCCAAAAACAAATTTTCTGACTTTAACTGGCTACATTCACTCCTCCAGTGTATCTAGAGGGCAGCCACTGTTGTCCTTCATGGGGGTATAGATAGGTAGCACTGGAACCCTGGTCCTATAGGTATAACTATGTTGCAATGGTGTTTATGTATCATGTCTGGATTCTGGGCTGGTGGCTTCTACACACCAAAGGATTCCCCCCCGTAATACATTGGTTTTTAACGCAAATAAATTGAGCTATGATTGAAGCGTCACACCGCGAGTTAATAGTCCAGTCTTTATTGTATACATTACAAATTCAATCAATCCACCGTGTAACGGAGATGAAAAAAAGCAGACATATTTAAAAACCACGCTGTATGACATCCATAGTTGAAGTGTCACACCAAGAGTTAAATACAGGGAATGCCTGTTGATCCTGCCAGAAATGCTGTGTTCTTGTCATTACCTGTGAATTTCAAAGGAAGAACAGGTGGAACAGAGGAAGTGACAAGGACACTGGATATCTGGCCAGATAAACAGATATTTTCTATACTTGCTGAAATTGTACTTAGCCTGAATAATGAAAACGAATGCAACCACCACATCTAAGTACTGCTAAGCTGCAATTTATATTTAATTATAAATTAAAATAACAGTTTAATTGTTAAATTAATGAATTAATTGTTAAATTAAATAATTAAATTTAATTAACTGCAATTTAAATGTAATTGTAAATTAAAATGGAATGCAAGTGGTTCTAAAGCCTCCTAAACATTTTCTACTTTAATTCATTCCCTACATTAAGGTAAAAAATGTTTAGGTATCAGAATCACTCCCCGCACAGCCTCCTCCCCTACACGTACTCGAGCCCTCATTGGATCCAGCGCTGTGCCCATCTGCAGTGATTCTGTCTTCTTTCCCTGCATTCACAGGCTTTGGCGGGAGCTATTGGTTCCCAATGCTGTCAGTCAAATCCTGTCAGGAGAGGGCGGGGCAAGCTGCGCTGGCTATGTCTATAGATGCAAACAGCGTGGCTCAGGATCAAGCCCACAGGTATGCTACGACTGGAAGTGGCTTCTTATGGTGGCACACTAAGAGAAGGAGGAGCCAGGAATACTGGTGGGGGACCTGCTAAAAAGAGGTTCAGGGCTGCTCTGTGCAATTCCAGTGCACAGAGCAGGGAAGTATAACATGTTTGTCATTTAAAAAAAAAAAAAAATCCGACAATCACTTTAATTGTTTTCTTGTTAAAATGATGTATAATATATATAAATATAATTAAATTATAATTCAAATATTATATAGGTTTGTATAAATATAAGATCATTATAAATATAATATATATATTATAATTAATTGTTAAATGAATTGTTTAATTAAAGAGGTGTTCCACCTGGGGAAAAAATAAATAAAAGTCAGCAGCTACAAATAATGCAATTTTGGCACCCCCAGGATCGGCTGTCAGCTGCTGCCGTCACCATCTCCACTAAGGGAAACCGGCAGTGAAGCCTTTCCGCTTCACAGATGGTTTCCTACTGTGCATGTGCAAAGCGCGATTCGCTTTTGAATTGACCCGGCGGTGTAGGAAGGAGGGGGGGGCAGAACTTCAGCGGAAATGCGCCGCGGCACCATCTTCGGAAGTGGAGAAGGGGCACCTGTCAAACACAGGTTCCCGTTCCCCCCTGAAAGGTGGCAAATGTGCAAATAAGGCTGCGTTCACACTATCTCCGTATGCGGCACACAGCAGGGGTCCGGTGCGTCCCCGTTCACCATTTCAGGTCCGATTTCTGCCCAAATTGTTGGGCGAATTCTGACCTAAAACAGACCAAAAGACGCACAGGGCTCCTGTTCAAATTCGCACCGAAGCCGCAGCGGAGATATGTGAACTGGCTCCATAGAGAGCCGGTCAAAATCTCCTGCTATTGCGTATTGGATGCTGTGAACCCGCATTCAATTCGCAATAGTGTGAACCCAGCCTAAGTGGAAGTGCCACTTTTGCGCGGAACTCCGCTTTAAATCAAATCAATTAATTTATTGAACTGCAGGATTTGCATTTTTGTTTTTGGGTTTAGATACGCCTTGACTTCACCTTCCTCATTAATTCCAATGCATTTAGGCAAGATGGCAAAATTTGGTGGAAATCTATTACTTTTTGCTAAAATTTTAGCTTTGCTCATCCCTATTCAGAGTATATAGCAGAAACCTACTTTAGCATGACCTCCTGGGTGTACCTGACAGCTGCTGGTGCCCAGAGCCAATCACATAGCAGTTCCTTGCTCTTTATGGGTTGTGTGCGGTGGGTGAATGGGCAGGTGGGAGGAGCCATGTGCCTGAGTCCTTCTCATCTCCGGTCACAAATCTCCATCCTCCTGTTGTACGCCGGGCGAGGGGTTATAGGGAGTGGAACTGCCATGTGACTGTCACCATGGGCCAGCGGGTCTCAAATAGTAATGATTGGCAAATCAAATATAACGTTACATTCCTATTATGTATAATCCACCTGGCCTGTTTATTCTCCTAAAAGGGGTTTATGGCTCAACTTTTCCAGTTGTTTATTCTGAGATGACATTACATAATGGCACAGAATCAGCTTCAAGTAGTGTGTAAAGGCAACGACAGACCTAGTCAGAGTGGAGAGAAGGGAATCTGTCACCAAAACAAAAAGCACCTGGAGATGCGACAGTTCACTAATGTTATAAATTAACATGTTTCCTTGCACTAACATCACTGGGTAATAGTAAATCCGCTCTGATTTGCTTTATGCCTAATGGTGACCACACATGCTTTGATTTTTTTATCGATGTGCGATTTGATCAGAAACATAGAATCCACAAACAATTGAATAGCCACAACTTTCCTTTAAGCTCCATTCAAATTAGCGGGTCTACAAAGTCGCACGATTTCCAGTGTGACTTTGGAGAGTGAATTTGATGCAACTTTTAATGGAAAAGTATTCCATTCCACACATTTCACTCCGCCCACATATCTCTCCATGACTAAGCTCCGTGGGTGGGGGGAAACATGTTGGGGGTGTGGCCTGGTTGGAGCCTGGGCTGAGGCTGTTATACACCTTATAGGGTTTTGCAGAGATGTGTGACTTCCAGGACTTTTCCATTAGATGTGTAGAGCTGGGATGAGCTCTGTCCTTGTCTGCACTCCAAGAGGTTACTAGATAAGAGGACCCGTGGAGCCTTGAGCAGCACCTGCAAATTTGGTTTAATGCGACTTTACACTCTCTGGACCAAAGTTACATCAAAAGTCGCACCAAAGTAATGCAGGCACCTTTTCAAAATTGCATGATGGAAACAGGGATGTTACTGATAACTTGATGGATTGTATCTCGACTATTGATCAGAATTCACTTCCCTATATGTGGAATATCAATCTAATGGGTTTTTATCTATAGATAGATTATTCCTATCAGAAGATCCATTCAAATGGGAAAGCAATCATTAATCAAAGCATGTATGGCCATCTTAAGTCCTAAAACTGAATTTTCAGATACAGATGGATGCTGGTGACTAATTTTTTTTTTTTATATATATCTCAGGGAACCCTGTGGCAAGATCTTTTTGCTGCATTTCCCATCTCTTACCCTAACCTTTTGAGGAGTCTCACTCCTCCAGTTGCATTTTCTTGAATAATAAAAAAAGATTAAAACTCCAACAGTGGCAATGAGCTCCCATAATAATGTGACTGGTGGGCAGCGCAGGGAACCCACTGCAGATATTCTGCCAATCTGATATCCTATAGAGAAGGCGGTGTATGGTTCATTGCTGAAGTTCGAGGTTGACTGTTTCATTTGAAACATACTTTGTGCGCTGGTTAAAACATCGGTCGAAGAGTTCTCGAGTCCACTTCAGCAATTTTACATCACTGTACAGTTAAGGGACCTTTTATTTTTTTTTGCAGCATATCAGCCCTCTTTATGTTGCGCATTAATGTGCCTTGTATTAAGGCAACCCTTTGAAATGAATGGGCTGCCAATGCAATGTGTTGCTTTAGTGCAGTGGTCTCCAAACTGTGTTCCAGGGGCACTCTTCCATCCACTGACACTAACAATTGAGCATATGTCCTCCCACTGACACCAACAATTGGGCATATGTCCTCCCACTGACACCAACAATGGGCCCCAATCTTTCCCAACGACACCAACAATGGAAAACAATACTTCCCAATGACACCAACGATGGGGTACTATTCCTCCCACGGACACCAACAATTGGGCATATGTCCTTCCACTGACACCAATGAAAGGGAACAATGCCTTCCAATGAGATCAATAATGGACACAATTCTTCCCAATGACACCAACAATGGAACACAATTCTTCCTACTGACACCAATGATGGGGTACTGTTTCTCCCACTGACACCAACAATTGGGCATATGTCCTCCCACTGACACCAATGAAGGGGCACAATTCCTCCCAATGACAACAACAATGTGGCACAATTCCCCCCCAATACCATCAACGATGGGGCACAATTCTTCCCAATGACACCAACAATGGAACACAATTATTCCCATTGACACCAATGATGAAGTACTATTCCTCCCACTGATACCAAGGATGGGGTACTATTCCTCCCACTAACACCAACAATTGGGTATATGTCCTCCCACTGACAACAATGAAGGGGCACAATTCCTCCCAATGACACCAACAATGGGGCACAACTCCTCCCAGTGACATCAACTATGGGGCACAATTCTTTCCAATGACACCAACAATGGAACACAGTTCTTACACTGACTCCAACAATGGAATACTATTCTTCCCACTGACACCAATGAAGGGGCAAAATTCCTCCTAATGACCCCAACAATGGGGCACAATTCCTCTCATTGATACCAATGATCGGGTACTATTCCTCTTGCTGACACCAACGATGGGGCATTGTTTACTCTCACTGACACCAGGACAATTTCTATTCCCATTGGCCTCAGTCTGCCCCCCCCCCCCCATCTGAAGGACCGTATACTGGCCCTTTGTTCAGAAAGTTTGGAGACCCCTGCTTTAGTAAGATGGGATGCAATTCAAAATGGATGGAGCTGCAATGCTACGCAGTAAAGTATGTTAGATGCATTACCACACGTTGCAGGAAGGCAGGGGTAACAACTGGCCCTAAAGCAATGCTTCCTTTGTTATTCACTGAAAATGATTGATGAGCGATATGTTCTCTCTGTGTGTGCAGCTTGTAGATTATAGCTGCAACCATTAAAGGGAACCCGTGGTGGGTTTGTATATATTATTTAATTTATTTTTGTGAGAACTAAAAAAAAAAATAAAAAAAAACATGAAAAACATATTTTTATTTTTAGTAGAGGATAAATATGAAACTCCCTTTAAGTGTTTTGCATTTTCATTTGCAGCCAGCAGATGGAGCTCTCAAATTTTTTTTCAGGTTTGCAGTTTCTCCTTACCTCCAATTGTTTACAAAGCTGAATAGCACAAGCTGAGATTTACATAGACGACTAAACGAGTCAGGGCAGTGATTCCTCCCTCCTCCTACCCACTAATTTCTCGCTCATTAGCAAAACCAAAGTGCTCTAGGAGTTGAGGTTTAGCTAGAAAAGAAAATTCCCCAAAGCTTTTGTCACATCACTTACCGGTAATGAAATACACTTTATTGTCAAAAGTATTGGGACGCCTGCCTTTACACGCAACTGAACTTTAATGACATCCCAGTCTTAGTCCGTAGGGTTCAATATTGAGTTGGCCCACCCTTTGCAGCTATAACAGCTTCAACTCTTCTAGGAAGGGTGTCCACAAGGTTTAGGAGTGTCTATGGGAATGTTTGACCATTCTTCCAGAAGCGCATTTGTGAGGTCAGGCACTGATGTTGGATGAGAAGGCCTGGCTAGCAGTCTCCGCTCTAATTCATCTCAAAGGTGTTCTATCGGGTTGAGGTCAGGACTCTGTGCAGGCCAGTCAAGTTCCTCCACCCCAAATTCGCTCATCCATGTCTTTATCGACCTTGCTTTGTGCACTGGTGAGCAGTCATTTTGGAACAGGAAGGGGCCATCCCCAAACTCTTCCCACAAAGTTGGGAGTATGAAATTGTCCAAAATGTCTTGGTATGCTGACGCCTTAAGAATTCCCTTCACTGGAACTAAGGGACCAAGCCCAACCCCTGAAAAGCAACCCCACACCATAATCCCCCCTCCACCAAATGATTAGGACCATTGCACTAAGCAAGGTCCATAAAGACATGGATGAGCGAGTTTGGGGTGGAGGAACTTGACTGGCCTGCACAGAGTCCTGACCTCAACCTGATAGAACACCTTTGGGATGAATTAGAGGAGAGACTGCAAGCCAGGCCCAACCGTACAGGTTTAGGAGATATTCATTTTACCTACAGGTAAGCCTTATTCTTGGCCTTATTATAGGCTTACCTGTAGGTAAAAATCACAAATTAGGTGATAAAACCGCTTAAATGGCACTGCAAGTGCTGCACACTTTTCAAAAAACACGTGGAAATGCGCATTTCTGTACATTTCCAGATTGCTCCGATGTGAGTGGAGCTTTAGACACATGCAAAAGTCCACACCAACACAAACAACCTAAAAAATGTAGTCCAGAGGAGTGGGTGTTCCTAGGCAGATTATATTTGCATGCAGATCACCCAAGGTAACGCCCACATGTGATGCAGAGCCTCCATGTTTAAAAAAACGGAAACCCGATGAATGAGAGGGGCGGGACCAGGGACAATCAGGCTAGATGATGCTGGACGCCTCCAGCCAGGAAATGAGACGGACTCTATCTGACGTGCTGCAGTAGCTAGTTTGAGTACCGGTTGGCATCAAAAATAAAAAGTGACAGGACCCAAAATTACCCACCTTGCTTGTTTATTCTAAGGGGCTCCAACCAGGGCCATCTTTAACACAGGGCAAAAGGGGCAGCTGCCCCGGGCCCAGTCATTGTTGTGGGGCCCAAGGCAGCTTCCCCTTTAGCCAGCCCTCCCCGCAAATAGTTGATACATGGATTCGGGAGGGCCCAAGAAAACGTTTGCCCAGGGTCCAATCAATATTAAAGACGGCCCTGGCTCCACCCCTTGTACTTTTTCCTAGCCAATCACAGTGTAACTCTGTTTTAACCAGCACTCTGAAAGTAACTAATTTAATTTATTTCAATGACCCATCTGCTTCATAGGACTGTACTGCAGTGTCAGTGAGATGTAAGGATCCTGAATTGATAGGTACTCATAGGACGAAGGGTCATTTCTGAACATTTATGAAGAAAAGCTAATTTATTACTGTGAGCAATGTATATTTTTTTATTTACAAAGAGAGGCATTATTTGGTACTATCACCTCTGTAGAGTGTATATTTTGCTTCTGTAAGATTGTACAATGTATTTAATAATAATAAACCTATCTATGTGAATACAATGTGTGTGTTTGGTGTAAGTTCTGGTCTACAGTGTGTAATTCTCACCCAATGATACAATGGACTTTATTTTTGGAATATTAAAGGGAAAGGGAGCTAGAACCCCTAGCGACCAATCAGAACGTAGTTTTTTATTGGCAAAAATGCAAAGATGTGAAAGCATTCAGCAAGCTACTACTGCTGTCCAGTAAGTGCTGCAACTGTGATAAATTCAACCTGCGACCTGGCCCTTTAAATGGGCAGGTTTCCTGATCATGCAGCACTGTGATTGCCTGCACAGTGCTGATATCATTGGGAACCTCTCCTACCTCCTCCAGTACGTCAGTAGTTGATTGTAAGATGTCAGTGACAGCTCGGTCACAGGTCTGGGGGTGGGGGCACGGATGGAGTGCAACCAAAAACAACACGCGTATGCATGGTGTCTGGGCATTAAAGTGTTGCTAAACCCAGGACTATGCAGTCACTATATCTGGTCTCCCACAGAACATGGAAATGCAATTATTTTAGTAAATACAGACGGCTAAATCCTTTTTCTCATCAGCAGTATATAGCAGTCCTGTGACGTCTATCAGTGTCTGGTTAAAGCTTGTAGGAGGAGTTTTCATTCTCTTTGATGAGCCAACAGGACCTCTGACCCTCTGTCTGGACAGTGCTGATTGGTCCTGTGCTGATCACATGCACTCTCCCAAGAAAAAAAAAAAACCTCTATAGCAATACTCACCAAACTGAGCATGTGCAGTGTACCTCCAAGGCTCTGTTCTATCAGGAGGTGGATTGGGGACAGTGGAAGAAGGGGAGGATCAGAGAAGACAGGATTAAACAGCCTTTTTACACAACCCTTAGGTTCCACAGTGAGTATAACAAGCATGCTTTACTGCATATACAGACTGATTTTACTGTTGTGGGTTTAGTAACATATCACTCTATAGCTTGGTACACACTATTTGTTTTTTGGGTTTTTTTTGGGTTAACCCAGCGGTTTGTTAGTACAGCAGGCAGCCATTGCTGTAGTCAGCGTAGACAGGAAGTAGCTGCAAAGAGATTGGTGGAAATCAGCAGCACTGAGGATCGATAAAGGATGAAAAAAAAGCAAAATCAGTTAATTTATTTAAAAATGGCAATTGTGTATATGCTTAATTGTGTAATCCCCATGCAGAATAAGTACCCACAGCTCTATCCAGGATCATTAGGAGGGCAGTAGGAGTTTATTCCTGAACACTGTGTGCTGTGTTACATTCACATTTCCAAGGCAGGTTTGCCTCTCATTGGTGGCTGTGAGAAGCCTAATAATAAGGCCTTAGTTATTCAATCCGGCTTTGTGTGTGTGAAAGACATAGCATGGAGGGTGTTCCAGCATCCCCAGCAGGGGTGTTCCAGGATCATCACATTACAGACAGCAGCGGGGTGGACCGCTTCACTACAGCAATGTCTGGATGAAATATTGAACTCCAAAGTGGGCTGAGCTCCCTGTATGCATCTCAACCCCTTAATGATAGCATAATGCATATATATGACGGGACGGAAAATGAGCTGCTGCACATATGGGTTCACGGCGGCCCATGGTTGTGTGCTGAGCCCATGTTTATAGCACACTGACCTAGCGGCTACTGACAGCTCTGTCACAGCTTCTGATTGGAAGTTAGCAGGACGGGCTCCTGATCATGTGACAGATGTGAGAGCCAATCACACGCTGCCGTGATGCCTCCAGGAGTTGACAACCACTTTAAAGAAATACGCATTTAGTTATACTTTAACCACTTGCCGGCTGCCGTATAGTAAAATGACGGCGGTGGGATGGCACTCTCGTTCTGGGACGATGTCATATGGTGGTGCTCCACAACCGGTGCTCTTGCTCCTAGGAAAAGGCACAACCCCGATCTCGGTCAAGAGATGATGACGCGGCTCTTCACCCATGTGATCGGCTGTGTCCAATCACATGTAAACAAGGAAGTGCCGTTTATCGGCTCGCCTCACACTGACAGAGTGTGAGGAGAGCAGAGCCAATCAGCAGCATCTCCTCACAGGGGAGACCTATACAGATCATCAGTGCCTTGATTACAGTAAAGCCCCAGCAGTACCCATCAGTGACACCAATCAGTGCCCCTTAGTGAAGCCAGGCAGTGCCCCCCCATCACTGCCTATTAGTGCTGCCCGTCAGCGCCACCTATCTGTGCCACCTATCATTGCCCACCAGTGCCGCCTATCAGTGCCCTTCAGTGCCACCTCATCACTGCCCATCAGTGCAGCCTCATCGGCTCACATCAGTGTTCCCTCATCACTGCCCATCACTGGCGCCTCATCAGTGCCGTCTCATCACTGCCCATCAGTGCAGCCTCATTAGCGCCCATCAGTGCAGCCTCATCAGCGCCCATCAGTGCCACCTCATCACTGCCCATCTGTGCAGCCTCATCAGTGCCACCTCATCACTGCCCATCTGTGCAGCCTCATCAGTGCCACCTCATTACTGCCCATCAGTGCAGCCTCATCAGTGCCACCTCATTACTGCCCATCAGTGCAGCCGCATCAGTGCCCATCAGTGCTGCCTCATCACTGCCCATCAGTACAGCCTCATCAGTGCCCATAAGTGCAGCCTCATCAATGCCCATAAGTGCAGCCTCATCCAGTGCACATCAGTGCAGACTCATCAGTGCCCATCAGTGAAGGAGAAAAATTACTTATTTACAAAATTTACTGACAAAAACTAAGAAAAACTGTTTTTTTTCAAAATTTTCTGTAATTTTTTAGTGTTTTTAGCAAAAAGTTAAAACTCAGCAGTGATTAAATACCACCAGAAGAAAGCTCTATGTGTGTAAGAAAAATGATAAAAACTTTATATGGTTACAGTGTCACATGACCACGAAATTTTCATTCAACATGTGACAGCGCTAAAAGCTGAAAATTGGCCTGGGCAGGAAGGGGGTAAAAGTGCCCTGTAGGCACGTGGTTAAGGATTAATTTTTGATTTTGATGGTTGATGTGCCTTTTGTCTACAATGTTCTACATTGGATTTGTCACCCAGTTAGACTCAAGCTGCCATTTTTCTAGAACAGGAATTAAAGAAGAATTGCAGGGCTGACTAATAGAAACCAGCGGCGGCCGGTCCATTACCTATTACAGAAGGACGGAGCCATCTTTGTTTAGACATCATCCAGGGTCATCATCTACCTCCTGGACTGAGATGGCAGCTCAGATATGACATAGTCATGTAAATGCTGGTGCCTGTGTATGACACAGATCAGCCCCTGCTGCAGCCTCTCATCCTGTGACTTTCTATGAAGATACAATGATGGAGCCTAATCACTGGGAGAGAAGAGACTGAGGAAAGGCTTCCTCCTGCCTGCAGCAGATTGATGGCCTCATCTCATCTCCTAAGTGAAATCACTGGACTTCAGCTCCAGGACGGCTTTTTTAATGACAAGAGATGGGGCTTTCCTGAAAATGATCCTGTTGTTGCTGTATATAGTGACATGTTAAGAATTTATTAATCAAGCCTTATACTTTTCCTTAAAGGTCCACTTTATGCTTTTTATGAAAGAATGTATCTGATAAGGGAAATGTTATATTTTGCCTCTAGGCAGCAATTACACTCCAGCTGTTATTTGCTGCAGGAAAAGACTGAGGCTATTGACACTTTCCTTTCAGATGCATTCTATATAGGAGTTCCATCTGGACAAATAAAAAATGATATATAAGATTAAAAGGATTGTAATGACTCAAGTTTTTTTTTACCTTCATGCATTCTATGTGTGCAGCAGCCTCCCCCCTCCCCCTAATACTTACCTGAGCCCCACCTCGATCCAGCGATGTGCAGAAGAGCCTTAGCTCTCTGGGGACTCTCACTCCTCATTGGCTGGGCTGACTCCTCCCGCTTCTGTCAATCACAGCCAGTAAGCCAATGAGGATAGAGAGGGAGCCACAGCTCTGTGTGTGTGAATGGACATGCAGAGCAGCAGCTTGGGAGCGAGCTTTTCCTGGGTGCCCCCCAAGATGCTTGCTCTGGGGCCGCTCGGCAGGAGGGAAGGGCCAGGAGCACCAGTGGGGGGGGGGGGTCTGAGAAGAGGAGGATCCGGGCTGCACTGTGCAAAACCATTAGGGCGCTTTTACAGCCGCGTTTTTCAGCGTTTTTTGCGTCTCCATGTTATTCAATGGCCCCACACACAGACTGACGTTTCTGAGCTGTAATTGACGTTGGCGTTTGTAAGCTGCAAGAAGAACCCACGACCAGCGCGTTCTGAAGCTGCAGCGCTAGAGCGTGTTTGACGATGAGGCGGCAAAACGCTCAATAACGCCCATTAGCGCTGTAGCGACATTAACCTGCGTTTTTAGCGCCAACGTTTTCTATGTCCAAAAATAGGGATGTCTTTTCAAACAAAACGCGACTTAGCGCTGACTCTCAATAACGCGCATTAACGCCAATGCAAACCGCCGATGAAATCGCGGTTTTAACGCCGATTTATTTCCGATGTTACAGCTTGTTTTTTCAAAACGCCTGTGAGACCTAACACAGAGCAGGTAAGTATGACAGGTGTGTTATTTAACCACTTAAGGACCGGAAGGATTTACCCCCCTTCATGACCAGGCCATTTTTTGAGATACGGCACTGCGTTGCTTTAACTGACAATTGCGCGGCCGTGTGACGTTGTAGCCAAATAAAATTCATGTCCTTTTTTCCCCACAAATAAAGCTTTCTTTTGATGGTATTTGATCATGCAGTTTTTATTTTTTGTGCTATAAACAAAAAAGCAAAATTTTTTAAAAAAAAAAAAACAATATTTTTTATTTTCTGCCATAAAACATCCAATAAAAAATTTGAAAAAATCAAATTTCTTCATCAGTTTAGGCCGATATGTATTCTGCTACATATTTTTGGTAAAAAATATCTCAGTAAGCGTATACTGATTGGTTTCCGCAAAAGTTATAGCGTCCTCAAATGATGGGATATTTTTATGGAATTTTAAAAAAATGTTTTTTTTAAAATAGTAATGGCGGCGATCAGCAATTTTTAGTGGGGTTGCGACATTGCAGAGGACAAATCGGACACATAACTGACACTTATGACAATTTTTTGGGGACCAGTGACACTAATACAGTGATCAGTGCTAAAAATATGCACTGTCACTGTACTAATGACACTGGCAGGGAAGGATTTAACACCAGTGGCAATGAAAGGGTTAACTGTGTCCCTAGGGGGTGCTTACTAACTGTGTGGGGAATTGCTCTGATTAGGACAGGGGTAGGCAACCTGTGGCTCTCCAGCTGTTGCAGAACTACAAGTCCCATCATGCCTCTGGGAGTAATTGTAAACGCCAGCCTTGCAATGGCTCATGGGAAATGTAGTTCCACAACAGCTGGAGGGCCACAGGTTGCCTACCCCTGGACTAGGAGAACACAAAGATCCTTGTTCCTATTTCGCAGGAGCACAAGATCTCTACGTTCTCCCCTGTCACAAAGGCGATCTGCCTTGTTTACAGAGGCCGATCGCCATTCTGCCTCTATGGGGAACGATCGTGGGTAAACGGCGGACATGGCGTCTGCCGGACCCACTGATTGGCTCCCCCTCTGTCCAATCGGTGCATACGCATGGCTACTGCATGATGTATATTGTTTCGCGCAGTCGGGCCTCCTTGCTGCAGGAAATGTGCGTAAGGCGGTCTGGAAGTGGTTAAGGGCTCATTTACGCTTGCGGCAAGGATTGCCGTACCTCTGAAAACTGATCCACACTTGAATTGCTTTTCAGGGACATTACAAAGGTGGTGAGGAGGTAATATGTCACCTCCTCGCCGCCTTTTTTAACTTCCTAAATGCCGCACCACCGCGCTGCAACTGCATACATTGCACACAGTTGGGTGGTTGCAGGAAGGCAAGAAGCCAGTCAATTGCATCATATGTCACCCCCCCCCCCCCGCCCCCCCAGTTTCACTTTAATTCCAGAAATAAAGGATCGAGCTAATAAAAAAAATGCAAATATTAGCAGTAATTTTTTTTCCCTTTGAATTGGAAAACAGCTGCTTCATTCAAAAATAACTGAAGGCTTGCAGAAAACCGCCTCTCTCCGGTGTTCTCTGGAGGTTTTGGCAGGTGACAATGTTACAGGTATTTGCAGCTGGAAATATAGAGATAACCTCCCGCATGCGCGGACAGATTTCTTATCAGTCTATCCTTAGTTCTCCTCTATGAGGTTAACCCCTTCAATACCGGGCACTTTCACCCACTTCCTGCCAAGGGGCAATTTTCAGCTTTCAGTGCTGCCACACTTTGAATGACAATGGCGCGACCATACAACACTGTACCCATGTGACATTTTTATCATTTTCCCCACAAATAGAGCTTTCTTGTGGGTGGTATTTGATCGCCTCTGGCTTTTTATTTTTTGAGATACAAATAAAAAAAGATCAAAAATTTTGAAAAAAAAAGTCTCTTAGTTTCTGTTATAAAATTTTGTAACTAAGTAAGTTTTCTCCTTCACTGATGAGGCACCACTGACGGGCACTGATGAGGCACTAATATGCAGCACTGATGGGCACTGATGAGGAGGCACTAATATGCAGCACTGATGGGCACTGATGAGGAGGCACTAATATGCAGCACCGATGGGCACTGATGAGGAGGCACTAATATGCAGGAATGATGAGGAGGCACTAATATGCAGAACTGATGAGGAGGCACTAATATGCAGCACTGATAGGCGGCACTGATATACAGCACTGTTGATGGGGGACTAATTTGCAGCACTGATGGGCACTGATAGGCAGCACAGTTATGTGGCACTGATAGGCAGCACTGATGTGCGATAATGATGGGCACTGATGGGCAGCACTGATGATGGCACTGATGAGGCGTCACTGACAGAAATTACTGATGGGCACTGACTAGCATTACTGATGGACACTGATTGGCATCACGTGTGGGTACAGGTGGGCACTGATTGGCATTACTGGCAAGCACTGGTGGGACGCTGAAGGGCATTACTGGTGGGCACTGTTGGAGGAGACCGCTTAGGAGGAGGAGGAGGGAGGAGACGCACGGCGTGGTGCAGGGGTGGGGAGACGCAGGGGAATCCGCCACCAAGAGGAGTGCTGCCCGCAACCTAGATGGGGTAGGTGTAGGGCCACATGACTGACCGGGAAGGGGGAAGGGGGGTGGTGGCTGCCACTGGTTACAACATCAATAAGTGTGATCCAAATGGTATCCCCCACAGCTGATGATTTGGCTTGCAGTTATTGGATTACCGGTTGGCCCACTCAGCTTTGGGACTTCAACGCGTTTCGAAATATTTATAACAATTATATTCTTCAGGGATAAGATTCCACTATAATTTGTCGGACCATTCCTATATGGAAAAAGGAAAGTCCAGATCCATGTAAGTAGACTCTCAAGTCACCAGGAACCCCATAAGTGCATGCAGAGACCACCACTCATATCGCAGAATAAGTGCATGAAATACTGTGATTATAGCATGGTTCCATGCCCCTCTCCCGATGGCTGTGTGTGCGGCACTCTGAGCGGCTGCATGTAGAGTCATAGCACAGAGCAGGCACAATGCGGAGACTCACACAGGACTCCACAGGTCCTGGCGGCACAGACAGAATGGGAATATAGTGGCGCAATCATGAAACAAGTGGAAATGTAAAGATCAAGGAAGACATTTAAAAAAAATAAAATGCATGGGAGATATTTTATTTTTATCTAAATTTAGGGAAAAATATGTGGCTTTGATCACACTTTAGCCCCAGACATGTCTGCGGGTGGCAGAAGTTTCTGGCCTCTCCTCCTATAGTGAGTGTTATGCTGGCCATACAGAGTTGGAAAATTGTTCGAAAAAGCGTTCAATACGCTCGATCGTCCGACTTTCGAAACGTTAGTGGGCAAATTTTGATTTTCGAAATGCAAATATTATGCCAAAAAAACGAACCAACATGTCGGATTTTTTGCACCAAATGAATGATTTTGGAAACTTCAGTAGTGGAATCAATAGAAAACAGTTCTAAAATCTACAGAGCATCTATCTTATTCTATCTATCTATCTATCTATCTTATTCTATCTATCTATCTATCTATCTTATATAGTCTATCTATGCATCCATATCTATCTTATTCTATCTATCTATTTTATTCTATCTATCTATCTTATATAGTCTATCTATGTTATATGGTCCATCTGTCTATCTATCTATTTTATTCTATCTATCTGTCTATCTATCTATTTTATTCTATCTATCTATCTATCTATCTATCTATCTATCTATCTATCTATCTATCTATCTGTCTGTCTGTCTATCTATCTGGCTGTCTGTCTGTCTGTCTGTCTATCTATCTATCTGTCTATCTATCTATATTATTCTATCTATCTATCTATCTATCTATCTATCTATCTATCTATCTATCTATCTATCTATCTGTCTATCTATCTGAATCCCAGATTGTGGGAAGTCACCTGTCATGTTCCTCTGCCCTGTAGCTGTTGTTTTCCATGGCAGGGTTAATGGGTGACATAAGGCAATGTGACAAAGGTGAGCGGCGTCACGTTCTGCCATATCCGGTACATTGCAGACAATGGGCTTGCAAATGGAGATGATTTTTTGCATATCTCGATTTTTCAGCAATTAGTGGTTAATGATTAGATGTAGCTGGGAGTGAGCTGGTCCAGGCAGGTCTCATCCTGCTGTGAGCTCACAGTGTGCGGAGGAGGAGGTGCACGGCGGGCCCTGTACACCGCACTACACTGTGCTCAACCCGGAGACCATGAGGCTCATTTACTAAACACTGTTCACTTAACTATGTGAATATGGGGGAGCTGTATTCACCTAGACTACCCAATCATGTGCTAGGAAAAGTCCTGTTTTATTTTTTCAAATTTTCCTTTCACTTGACTGGGTGATCAAAGTGAACGCAGGTTTACCAATATAATGTTTATTTAATATACATAGCACAGACCATTTACACAGCGCTTTACATATATATATACTGTATATGTAATATATATATAATTATATTATACTGTATAATATATATATATATATATATATATATATCCACATCAGTCTCTGCTCTTACTCTCTAAGGTCCCATGTTTTGGTCTGTTACAGGTCCAAATTCAGCCAAAGATTTGTGCCTGAAACGGTGAACAGAGGCACACCGGACCCCTGCTGTGAGCTGCATGCAAAGATAGTGTGAACCCAGCCTAAGACTGGGATGCCATTAAAGTTCATGTGCGTGTAAAGGCAGGTGTCCCAATACTTTTGGTAATATAGTGTATATAGATGGGAAATGAACAGAGGATCCCAGTGCTGCATGCAGAAGTGCTAACCGCTAAGACATGTCATGTTTGTTTTAGGGAAGCTACAATGCTTTTTTAACCTTTATGTATTGGATATGTGTGGTGGCAAAAAGGCAGGCTTTAACGCTCACATGCCACGCAGAGGCGTCCATGGGCAAGCACGGTTTCTGTGCCACGGGTGCACTCATAGACGGCTCTCAGTCTCTAGTCATGATTGGGAGCCAGCAGGACGGGCTCTCGATTATGTGACCACTCAGTCACGTGATCCAAATGGAGAGTGTGCCCTGTGCACTGCACGTGTGCTGTTTGCACTGCCTAAAACAGCCACTAGGGGGCACACAATTGTAAGGTCCAGACTGTCCTGCAAATGGCAGGACATAGGAGATTAAGGCCACTTTCACACTTGTGCGACGCAATTTTACCGCGACTTTGGTCCGACTGTGTTGCAACTTTGGCACAATGAGCGCCCCCCGCCTCTGCTCCATGTGTAGTGGCGGGAGGTGCACCATTTAAAACACGAGGAGCATTGGTATGTAGTATGCAGAGGAATTGCATAGCGGTGGGGGGGTTGGAAAATCTTGTGAACTTGCACTTTAAAATGCTTGATTTCTTTGCGTTTTTAGCTGCAATTTTTTTTTTCAGGGTGGTGACAGGTTCTCTTTATTGGTTTGGTGTGCAATACCTGCCTGACGGCTGACATGCGGTGTCAATGAACAGGAAGATCTGTAATATGGTGCTACATGTTCTGAATGATGTACAGGGCACGACTTGACTGGTAGCCGGCCTGCCCGGGGCTGCGAGGGGACGGGGAACAGGGAGGTTAGGTGGGGACAGGCGGTGGAGGGAAGCGAGGAGGAGTGAAGAGGAGGACAAGGTAGGGACAGGCAGGAGGTGAGAGGAGAGGGAGGAGAAGGCTGGCCGGCTCTGCGCTGACTCCTGCCAGGCTGCTCCCGCTGTGGTTACTTGCAGCATCTTAAACCCACATCCCGAGACCACAGGGAACACATCGCCCAGCCCAGCAAAACAAGACGGATATTAAAAATAATCACAGTTAGGACCTTGGAAAAGTTCAAAACGACCTGATCACCTATATTTAAACCAAAAGCAAACAGGGGTTTGAGGCGTGTGCACCGGAGGGGGGCAGAGGGAGGGCGCCGCTCCTAAACAGCACCATTTACTTACCAGAGGCAAGGATCCGTCTGCAACATGCTACAGCTTCCAGCTGCCAATCAAAACCCGGCTTTGCATTGTCCATGCTGAAATGTAATTGGTTACTATGTGATATCAATGCGACAGCTCTGCAGCTTGGTCCAGTAGTGTGTCTATGGCAGCACTGGGCGCACCGTAGGTATAAGGGCCCAATCACACTATGGTACTGTGTTCCTGCATACTTTACTGCAATGCACGTGAATACATTGGTGCAATGGCATTGCCATGTTTTCTGAATACAATGCACTGTCCCACAGGCATGCACCGCAGCACAATGTGTCGCAACACACTGCAAGAAATGAGTACATTCTCCGCTTCTTTGGCAGCACCCTGCAATGCAGCTCTTGCTGGTTTGTGAGCCAATGAGGAGAGAGAGATCCGGGAGAGCCGCTGTTCCCATGCACATGGCTGGATCAAGATGGGGATAGATCAAGACGGGGCTCAGATAAGTATAAGGGGGCTTGAGTAAGTATGGGGGGGGGGGGGGGGG
>BLSH010092482.1:689052-710811 GCA_018402905.1 Glandirana rugosa
TAATATGGTGGTATGGATAGGTGGCCAATGCCCAACACCCAAATCAGGTAGCCAACCTAAAGCGCTTCCTATATATTATATAAATTATATATGCATTTTATCAAGAAGAAAAATTAAATTGTATTACAATTATTGATATAATGTATGTAAGCTGATTTCTGTTGAGTAAAACCTCTGGCTTTGTATTGTGGGAACACCCCTGTGCCCTATACAATCCTTATATTGGACAGTGGAGGGTACATAATACCCATTATATCAGACAGCAAAGGTATAGCCTGTGCCCCCTATTCTGAGATGTCTGCCTGGCAGCATCATTGGTATAATAAGTGCCCACCACAGCCTACCCCCACTGCCCCTGGCACCACTCCCCACCGCTGCCGCCGGATCCGTGCCCAGCTCAATATTTGCAGTATCTCCTTGTTTATGCTCCTAATTTTTATTTGTGGTTTGTGGGATGAGGGCAGCGTCCATTCTCGGGGCGGATGTGTTTGTAAGCACACGGGGCCGATGACGGGCTATTTATTCTGTCCCGTCTCTGTCTTCTCTCCATGGCTTCGTCGACAACATTTTTATTTTGAGAATACCGAAAATACGGCGTTTTCTTTTTGGTCAACACTTTTGGCATCAGAAAAAAAATAGCAAAATAAAAAGACTAAAATAAAAGGTCAAAAACATCAAAATTTTTCTGGGAAATGAGTTTCCTAATAAGTGTCAGATGATTACTATTATTGTTGTTTTTTTCTAATTTTGGATGGGGAGGGTATAAAAATAATATGGAAATATTTGTTGTAAGAAATGGGCGGGGGGAGGGGGTGTGAGAGTTGTTTGTCCCAGGATAAAGCCTGGTGCACAGCATTCGTTTTTGTTTTTTTTTTGTCTGAAAAAAAAACAGCTCTGGTCAGAGCCGCTGTACTAACTAGGGGTCGACCGATTATCAGTGCGACTTTTTTTGAAGCATTGGTATCGGTCTCAAACGTACCCGATGTTACCGATATTGCTTCAAGGGGTTTTACTGGGGTGATGCTTGCAGCTGCAGGCATCACCCTGGTACCGTTCTTTAGAGCGAACGGTCAGCTTTATTGTAATGACAGCCGATGCGGCTCAGCAGTTATAAGGCCTCATACACACGGACGTTTTTTACCGCTGCGTTTTTTTGCGTTTTTTGCAGCTCTGTTATTCAGTGGCCCCATCCAAACGCTGACATTTTTGAGCTGTAAATCGAACGCAGGACCTGTGCGTTCCGAGGCTGTAGCGTTATGCCGTTTTTGATGCTGAGCCGGAAAAACACTCATTAATGCCGTAGCGACATTAACTGGCGTTTTTAGTGCCAGCGTTTTTAGGTTAAGCAGAGGAATGTTTTTTTTAACAAACCGCCTATTGACGCCAACGCTCACTGACGCACATTAACGCCGATGCAAAACGCTGATTTTTGCCTGAAGTCGGTCCCGACATTTTGCTATTATGCCCGTGTATATGAGGCCTTACAAGCAGCGGGAGGGAACGACCCCCTCCCGCCCCTCGCCCAGACTCTCCTGTCCCACTGGGAGGCCCGAGCAACCAGCCGGCAATGCCTGTTGGCTGGCCAAAGACCCGAACAAAGCTGATGCCTCGTTTGGTTTGAATCTAGCAACCCGAAAGCGATGTTATGACATCACTTCCCAGATTACTGGCATCCCAAAGGCGCCAGCTTTAAAAAATAGAAAGTACTCAAAAACGCAGATCTTGGCAGTTTTGAATTTCAAGTGCAGAGGAGGGGTTTGGGGTCTTATAAACCCCCAATCCCTCCATAAAGAGAACTTGTCACTGCCTATTACTGTCACAGGGGATGTTTACATTCCTTTCCTCAGCAATAAAAGTGATTAAAAAAAATTAAAAGGACAGTGTAAAAAAAAAAAAAGTTTAAATCTACAGAATATCGGTCTGAGAGGCGGCCGGAAAAATCGATATCGTAACGACCCTGAAAAAACGTTATCGGTCAATTCCTAGTACTAACAATCCGATGTTAGTACAGCAATCTCCCCTGCTGTTCTATTGTGTTCCCCCCAAGAACACTCTGGTCAGCGCTCTCAACAATTGGCTAAGAGCGCTGATCGAGAGCCCGTCGGCAGCTGGTTTCCCAGCATGCTCATTCGGCAGGAGGCGGCCGAACGGCCAGCTTCTGTCGGAACCGGCTTCCATACACACGGGCCGAATTTCAACCGACATTCACCGACATTTCAATTGATATTAGGCCTTTGTGTACTAGGCTTAAGTTTTGAGCCCAGTAAAATGTAATAAATTATACTGCACATCCAGGGTAGACCAATTAAGCTTCCGGCACTACAATATCAACAAAAAATGGGCTACGCTACTACATGAATACAATTCCAATGAATACAATTAGTAGTTCATTCAGAGTGAAATAGTGAAAATAAGTCCAAAAAATGAACTCGTAATCCAAAAAGTGAAAAAAAGGTGAACCGAGAATATCCACAGCGAAGAAGATCCACCACAAACAAGATCCCGTGCAGATGCCGGGGTGCTGAGACTAACAATAGGCATATAGTAGTGTTTTCACCATAGTGAGTGTATCCACCACCATAGAGTAATAAATACTCTTACCAGAGGCAAGAAATAATGCAGCATATAGGACTAATCATGGACAGTATTCAAGCTAGTAACCTCGGTAGTATCTCCAGAAAATCCAAAGGTAAAGGAACTGAAGCATGTAACGTCAATCAAGGAACACACTCAGTGATAATGACAATGGGATCAAATACCGGGATAATCCTCAATGTCCCATAGCGAATATCGATCTGTCCACATAGAAAAACAAGGACCTCAACATAGCGTAATACTGTTTAGTATAAAATGTATTTAAAAGGTATTGCACTTACATATGGCAAGAGGAAAACAGACGATAAGGAATTCCAAATCAGAGGGCGCAATGGAAGAGGTGCGGGCTCACAGCCACCCGACCCGACCCGACTTCCACTGGGGTACTGGTTATTTTGTATTTCTTCCATTTGCGACCAATCGCTCCAACAGTTGCCTCCTTCTCACCAAGCTTCTTGCTGATGGTCTTGTAGCCAATTCCAGCCTTGTGCAGGTCTACAGTCTTGTCCATGATGTCCTTTGACAGCTCTTTGGTGTTGCCCATGATGGTGAGGTTTGAATGGAAAAAAGAGATTCTGAAGACAGGTGTCTTATATACACATATTGAGCTGTCGATGGGAGCACTTTCTTACATTGACAGGACTAATCTGTGTACCACCTGAGCACCTACTGTAGCCAGTCTGTGGGAGTTGGAATTATTGTTGGTTGGTTGGGGATCAAATACTTATTTTACTCACTGAATTGCAACTTAATTTATAACATTTGTATCATGTGATTTTTCTGGATTTTTGGTTGATATTCTGTCTCTATCATTTAAAATACACCTATGATAAAAATTATAGACCCTTCATTTCTTTGTAAGTGGGCAAATTTACAAAATCTGCATGGTATCAAATCATTATTATTCCCGCTGTACATTAGCCCAAGCTGGACAATTGTAACTATGCTAAAATATGCCAAGCTTGGAATTCATCTTTAATCACTTGCCGACCGTCAATCGGCAATTGACGGCAGCAAAGTGGCGCTGTAAGGCAAATCGCCGTCATATGACGGCGGCCGCCAGATCGCGCACAGTGAAATAAAAACCCCAAAAATGAATTCTCATCATCCGTAAACACGACCACTTTTGCACAAACCAATCAATAAACGCCGATTGCGATTTTTTTTATCGCAAATATGATGAAGAATATAAATCGGCCAAAAACGGTGAAAAAAAATGTTTTTTTATATTTTTTTTTGGATTTGTATTTTAGCAAAAAGTAAGAAATTTGTTTTTTTTTTTTTCAAAATTGTCGCTCTTCTTTTGTTTATAGCGGCGATCAGAAATGACGCAGCGGTGATCAAATACCACCAAAAGAAAGCTCTATTTGTGGGAAAAAAAGGACGCAAATTTCGTTTGGGTACAACGTCGCACGACCGCGCAATTGTCAGTTAAAGCGACGCAGCGCCGAATCGCAAAAAGGGCTCCGGTCCTAAAGCTGGAAATCCTTCCGGTCCTTAAGTGGTTAAAGTGATTACAAAGCTAAAAAAAAACAAAAAAATAAATAAACATATTATACTGCTCTGTGTAATGGTTTTGGACAAAACGGCCTCTTCTTCTAGTGGCCCCCACGGGCGCTCCCGGCTTCTCCTCTTTAAAGTGGTTGTAAACTCAGTACAACCACTGTTACCTACAGGTAAACCTATAATAAGGCTTACCTATAGGTACCATGCATATCTCCTAAACCTGCACAGTTTAGGAGATATTCACAGTATCCGACAGTGCCGACGTGATTGGCACATGCGCACTGAAGAAAGGGCCCGAGGGTGCCGTTTGTTCAGTACCTGTGCCGTAAAAGGCGGCTCCTGCGCGGGAGCGACGTCATCGTGGCTCTGGCCAATCACAGCGCCGGAACCCGGAAGAAGCATGCCGCCGGTCACTGGGGTGTGCGGGGACTGCTGCAACAGCTTCGTTCTAAAGTATTTCATAATGAGCTAAATAACTAGCTAATGAGCTAGTAGAGTGCCCACCATGGAAAGCCACTGGTGGCTCCCAGGCTAAGGCCCAACCCCCCCCCCCCCGCTTCCTCGTCATAGGATTTGATTGACAGGATTGGGAAATGTCACTTCAGAATACAAATGGAGGAATGGAGAGTTAACATCTGCATATGGAAAGAGTTCTTAACTGTAAGAGCTGTGGAGTTGTTGAATAGTCTTTCAACATGGCTGGGTATGCACAAAGAATACATGGCTTTTAATATTTGTAAGAATTGTTATTGCAGGATGTTGATCCTATTAGTAATATGTTGATTCTATTATCCTGTTATGAGTTACCTGATTCATAGCATGCTTCTTTTGCATAATAACATCAGTCCAGCTTGGACCAATATATATTCCATAACTGGCCAATCCCTGTGGAAGTGCAGAATGGTTATAGTAGCTGCTGCGACTATGGCGATTCTTGCTGGTCCTGGGCTTCCTGATGCATGGTTAACACAGGGGGTCACCTGCTTGAAATTATATTTGCTTTAAAATGGTCACGAAGCATAGATTTTAAAGGAAAAACATATTATTTTTGAATGTCGAATGATTAGAAAAAATAAAATGTGTATTAGATTATCAAATGTGTTAAATAAAGATGTGATAGAGCATCTTGAGACTAAAATAGAAGCAAGAACATAGTAATGTTAAAGTTAAGTCAAATATCTAATATTATTAAACATATGTATATTTTTGCATGTGACATTCTTCGTTTTGGCATGCTGATCCTCCTTTGACTTTCTTTTTTTTTGTCCTTCATTCAGAGCATTCTGCTGCAGCAAAGACTGGAGGCTGCTTTCCAGGAACAGCGATGGTCACGTTAAAGTCGGGTGAGAAGATTCAAGTCTCAGCACTCCGCCCTGGCATGCGGGTCCTGGCCATGGACAGTTATGGGCGCCCTACCTACAGTGACTTTGTGACCTTTTTAGATCGAGATCCTAGAGCGGAGAATTTGTTCCGGTTGATCGAAACTATGGAGCCCCCTCGAACACTTTCCTTAACCTCGACTCATCTCATCTTTGTGGCGGACAATTTTTCCACACCGACCGCTGACTACAAAGCGGTGTTTGCCAGTGATGTAAGACCTGGCCAGTATATTTTAGTATCTGGAGCCTCTGGTCACCTTGTGCCAGCTAGAGTAACCTCATTGAGTATGCGGAGAGAAAATGGCATTTATGCCCCACTCACTCAGCATGGGACAATACTGGTGGATGACGTGGTGGTTTCCTGTTTTGCCCTGGTACAAAAACAGAAACTGGCACAGTTAGCTTTTTGGCCTTTACGGGTACTGTACAATCTAGGGGTGACATCAGGCAGTGAGGCATCCCAGCAGGTGGGCATTCACTGGTATAGCCAGTTTCTTTACCAGTTGGGTCGAATGATCCTGAATGAGAATGAGTTTTATCCAATGAATCTTCTACAGCTGGAAAGCTGAGGAACACAGAAGATCAATATTTGAAGGAATGTATAAGGGTGGAGTAATGATCTGGCTTTGTGTAGAACGTTCACCAACAAAGGGAATATTAAAATAATGTTATAAAGCTAGGCTACTCTATTGATCACCACATTGATTCCAGAAATTCTCTACTTCATAAGCATTCTTGCGTCAGTAAGACGGTGTGCTTTTTCTTTCCGACTTGGCCTAGTTGACCAACCTTATGGAGGACCTCAAAGATGGCTAGGTAACTCTGCACTTAAACCAGCTTGTGGTGTGTATCTTGAGTTGTAGAAAGAAGTCAATCAACCCAACGGTACCATAACAGCTTCTGCACAAACACTGTCCGACCGAACCAGAACTTAAAAGAACAGGCCTTCGGGTTAAGCCATAGACATTAGAAGATCTGTTTGGCCTTCCGTTATTCAATGCTCAAACAGCTTTTTAGTAGAACGCAGTAGCCAGATCATAGAGCAGTTAATAGCTACCAGACATATGTGGTCTACTTGTAGAACTTTGAATGAACTGAGAGGTCTGGTTTGCTTGTGTTTAAATTTCCAAGGTACTAACCAAAGGAGGAACTGTAATCCAAATGTTTACCCACAGCAGGATCTTCCAGCGGAAAACCAAGACCTTACACCTAAACTAAGACTTTTGATATCTACATAAAGTACAATTCTATAAGACAAGTGCGTTTATGAACTGATCAGAAGAGATGAAGGCCAAAGAAAGTAATTTTTTTACCCCAAAGAAATGGCAAATCTGGTATATACAGTATATATTTATAGTGGGTATTAAAAAGAATCACCCCCTTTTAAAATAACCACATTTTGTTTCTTTGCAGCCTGAAATGAAGACAGATACAGTTTTTGTTTTATCCAGCGATATTTATTCATTGTAACTTCTAACATCCAAGTGAAAGATATAACACCATGTCAGAAAAAAATAACAAAAATTCAAAAACAGAATCACTGAGTAGGAAAAAGGATTACCCCCCTTATTTAGTTGAACCACAGTTTGCTTTGATTCCAGCCTTTAGTCTGTTGGGATGTCTCTACTAACTTTGCACATCTAGACTTTGCAATATTTGCACTTTCCTATTTGCAGAACTGCTCAAGTTCAGTTACTTTTGATGGTGACAGTTTGTGGGCTGCAGTCTACAAGTCATTCCACAGATTTTCAGTGGGGTTTAAGTTTGGGCTCTGAGGACATTCACCTTTTTCTCCTTCAACCACTGTGTGGTCAATGTTGCTGTGTGCTTTGGGTCATTGTCATGTTGGAAGGTAAACCTTCTTCCCATTGAAAACTTTCTGGCAGAGGGCAGCAGCTTTTTCTCAAGAATTGGACAGTATTTTGCCTAATCCATTTTTCCTTCTATCCTGACAAGTGATCCAGTCCCTGTTGCAGAGAAACACCCCCGTAACAGGATATTACCACCCCCATGCTTTACTGTAGGAATGGTGTTATATTGGCATATGTAAAAAGGAAATTTACTCCAGAGATAAAACGGTAATTCTACCAATTTCTGAAACTCTGGTTCGGCCACATCAGGAGTATTCCATCCAGTTCTGGTCACCAATCCTCAGGAGGGATGTGCTGGAACTGGAGAGAGTTCAGAGAAGGGCATCAAAATTAATAAGGGGGCTGGAGAACCTCAATTACGAGGAACGACTGCAAGCGCTAAATTTATTCTCACTGGAGAAGAGACGCTTGAGAGGAGATATGATAGCGATATACAAATATCTCAATGGTGATCCCAGTGTAGGTAGGAAACTATTGAGTCTCAGAGAGTGTAAGAGGACACGGGGGCCACACAATAAGATTGGAGGAGAAGCAGTTTGACCTTAAGCTGCGTAAGGGGTTTTTTTACTGTCAGGGCGGTAAGGATGTGGAACGCTCTTCCACAATCAGTGGTGTCAGCAGGAAGCATTGATAGTTTCAAAAGACTCTTGGACGTGCATCTTAGCGAACACAATATACAGGGATATGGGAAATGATTATCTACATGAACCCGCACAGTTTGAACTGGATGGACAATTGTCTTTATTCAACCTTTCCAACTATGTAACTATTTGTCATAAATTCCTGCAACTGCGTCAGAGTTGCTGTAGGCCTCTTGGTAGCCTCTCTGACCAGTTTCCTCCTAGCTCTTTCATCCAGTTTGGAGCGACGTCCTGATCCAGGGAAGGTCTCTGTTCTATCAAATACCTTCCACTTCACTGTGCTTCTAGGCATTGATAAAGCCTTTGCATTTTTTTTGTATCCATCTCCTGACTTGTGCCTGTCCACAACTTTATCCCACAGATCCCAGGGACAGTGCCTTGCCACCCATAGTTGATCGTTTGCTTCAGTTGCACTATCAGGGACTGAAATGCTCCAAGAAAGCTCTTTTCATTCTGAGCTAATCAAAATTACCACAGCTGATTACAGTTGAACATCAAATTATTATTATTATTATTATACAGGATTTATATAGCGCCAACAGTTTGCGCAGCGCTTTACAATAAAGAAGGGACACAGTACAATTACAATACAGTTCAATACAGAAGGAATAGGAGGGCCCTGCTCGTGGAGCTTACAATCTAAAGGGCAAATGGCTTTGTGTGCCATTGAGAATGTGATTACCTACACCTGATTGAGTATACAAATCATTTTTAGGAGGAGGGTGATCCTTTTTCCAACTGATTCTGTTTTTGAATTTGTTTTATTTTTTTTTTTGACATGTTGGTGTTATATCTTTTACTTGGATGTTATAAGTTGCACTGAGTAAATGCAGCTGGATAAAACAAAAACTGTGTCTTTATTTCAGGCTGAAAAGTCACAAAATGTGATTATTTTAAAGGGGAGCAAATCTTTTCTAAGCCCACTGTATAAATAGATTGACATTTTGGTACAACAGTGCTACAGATTAACTGAAACCCAATGCCAGGGCAATGCACTCATTAAAGTGTATGAAAATAAGCATTCAATCAAATCAATTTAATAATCCTATGAGACATCATTGATTATCCTAATCTATACCAAAGGCTAGGAAGCAACAGGAGGATTGGACTGCTTAGTTTGTTGTTGCTCCCCCATCCCAGCCTACATCAAGTCAATTGATCAGGGTGCCAAACAGCTTGGACATTGCACTTGTATAACTCTGAGTCACTTCTGAAGCTGTAAGTAAAACCGAGGACGGTTGACACAGCATGGCACCCCCCTCTCCCCTCATTGCAGCAGAAAATTAACTGCCATATTTATTTTATTATATAACTGTGTATTATAGGTGTATAAATGTTTCTTGTTTATATATAAATATATAAGACAAAGCTAGTAATATTATATTTCTGCCAGTACTTACAGAAGGGAAAAGGATGTTTTAAATGGTAAAAATGATTAGTGGTATGGTGGAGGCTCAGAGGAGGGATGGATTGCGGTGGGTGCAGGCCCTGGGTGCCCCTTGGGCAGAGGTTGGGTTAAGCACATTTCAGCTCAGGTCTTCCAATAAAATTCATTCTGACTTATCTCCAGTGTGGGTCTCTTTTATTAAGCCAACAGTTCCCTGTAAAAATGTTTTTTTTTAACAAATGTCTCGAAAAACATCATAGCAAAGCAAAGTGGTACCATTGTCTAGAACAGGGATCTCCAAACTACAGCCCTCCAGATGTTGTGGAACTGCTAATCCCACGAGGCATTGTAAAACTCTGACATTCACAGACAAGACTAGGCATGATGTGAACTGTAGTTCCTCAACAACTGGAGGGCAATAGTTTGGAGATCCCTGGTCTAGAGCAGCCATTCTCAACCCTTGTTCCGTGGAAACCTAGGGTTCCTCCAGAGGTTTCTTGAGCTGTGGCTTATTGACCTTGAATTTTATGGTGCTTGCATAGTTCCAGGACCAACACCACTTGGTAGAGCATTATTGCCACTGGCCACCAACGTAAGGGGTATTTTTCCCACTAACTGCTAATTAATTGGTCTTAACAGGGGTTCTTCAAGACCTGAAAAGTATGTCAAGGGTTCCTCTGGAGCAAAAAGGTTGAAAAGGCTTTTCTTAAGTATTGTTCTTTCTACTACAAGTTAGCTTACTATTATCAACACTTTGTCAAATCACAACCCCTTGTTCTGTGGAAACCTATAATCCCCCCAGAGGTTGCTAGGGTTCCTTGAGCTGTGACTTACTAACCTCTTACTTGATGGTACCTGCTTAGTTCTAGGACCAACGCCACTTGGTAGAGCACATTATTATCAACACTTCGCATTTATGACCATTGTTCAGGTAATGAATATGAATATGCCATAGAGATGGCTGTATGTTTTCACCATAAACCTCTACTGTTCCCCTGGGCCTTGGGTGTAGATCCTATTATTTGCCATGTGCACTAAGAAGTGGGCACCATGCCGCCTTTGGAGAAAGTTGCCATCTGACCAGGGTTCCTCTTCCTCCATAATGACCAAGTAAATTATTATTTCACAGACAAGTCTCACTACAGGGAGCACAATGACAGTGGCAAAATACTGAGTCTACATGGAGCATAATGATATAAAGCTTAACTGCAAGCGAACCACAAAAATACATAATTGAAAAATATACATGTGAAATGTTTTACCAACAATAGATTTAAAATTCCATTCAGCTGGTCTTTAGATATTAGCAGCCCTGCAAAACCATGTAGATTGGTCAGTGGCCTCGCTTTCTCCAATGCCGCTATTCAATACAGCTTGGCCACTGAAGCGCCTCAATTCGGCTTTATACCTCCAGAGACTACTAAACACCATTACACACCATGGGAGTAAAAATGGAAAATCGTTTACTCACCTTTCCATACATTTATTTTCCTGGTGCACCTTCATGGCAGCATACAGTGGGTTGTGGCTCTACCCCCCAACCTGAAACAACTGGTTAACTAGAAATCAAAGACAGACCCGGCTCACAGCATTCTATGTAACTCACCATTTTGGTGGGAATCTGCCATGGTGGGAAGCTGCCATGAAGATGCACCAGTAAAGGAAAATTATGGAAAAGTGAGAGTACAATTTTCTGTTTTCCTGGTGCATCATGGCAGCATACAATGGGAACTACCTCATGACACGGGAGGATGTAAGAAAAAATTGTAATGATCAATTTTGCACAACAAATTTTCCAAATATTACTGTCGTGAGCTGAGCTGGGTTTACCCAATAAAACGTAATGAAGGTGTTCCAGTAGGACCATAATGCAGACTTGCAAATAGCCTCAGGAGACACTCAGCATTGTGCTGTTCCCGGAGTTGGCACTTGAGATTTGGGAAACACTTTCTAACCTTGTGGAGAATTTCCTCCACTTCCCCTCAGGCAATTGCCTCCTTAGCTGCCCTTGCAAAAGGCTCAATTAGGCAAACGTCTAAGCCTGTGGCCCCTTTAAGGTCTTCATCCTTGATATACTAGCTTGTCAGGCAATGACTTTTCACCACACACTGAGCAACTATTAGGGCTGGTAACCTGTGATGGTTGTAGATGGGGAGCAATGATAATGAGAGGCGAGATGATGACCTTGACCAATATTGCTGGATGTCTTCGCCTAGATGGCGACTTCTTTTGGTCTTTAGAGGGCTCCTTCTGTCTTGAGGTCCTTGCAGAGCTGTAGATATTACAATAGCATTGGAACCAGATACTCTCTTTTTCTCAATTTCTTCACTACTTGCCTGATTCCTTTACATTAGAGGCAATGGGTAGTTGTTCTCCATAGACTAGAGACAGGGTAAAGCAGCAGACTGAAATGAAAAACAGCATTACACAGTGATCCCAGAGCAAGCATTGAGAAGGAGATAGGAAGAGCCCAGGCAGATGCTATACAAAAGGAAATAATACCTGCAAACAATGACCACATAAGCATCCAGCATGCATGAGAAGAGAACACCACCATGTGCTGCCCAAAATTGCATTTATACAGTAATCTGTGCATATTATTAGCACTGATCTCTGTATTGGTGTCACTGGTTCCCAAAAAGTGTCACTTAGGGTCAGATTTGTCCTCCGCAATGTTGCAGCCCCGCTAAACATCGCAGATCGCTGCCATTACCAGTAATAACCATTTAAAAAAAATAAAAGTCCATAAATATATCCCATAGTTTGTAGGCGCTATAACTTTTGCGCAAACCAATCAATATACGCTTATTGGGATTTTTGTACCAAAAATATGTAGCAGAATATATATTGGCCTAAACTGATGAAGAAATTTGTTTGATTTTTTTACATAGTTTTTTTGGATATGTATTATAGCAGAAAGTAAAAAATACTGTTATTTTTTCAAAATTGACAGTCTTTTTGTGTTTATAGCGCAAAAAATAAAAACCGCAGAGGTGATCAAATACACCAAAAGAAAGCTCTATTTGTGGGGAAAAAATGACATCAATTGTATTTGAGTACAACGTTGCACGACCGCGCAATTGTCAGTTAAAGCAACGTTGTGCCTTATCACAAAAAATGGCCTGGTCAGGAAGGGGGGTAAAACCTTCCGGGGCTGAAGTGGTTAAAGCTTTCTTTGACAGGCCTGCACCACCAGAATGGGGCTCCAGCCATATAGCCCATTTAGGCTCGGTTCACATATAAAACAAGACCAAAGAGAAATCCCAGCTCAACTTACCAGCCAATCTGCTACCAACTAAATTATCCTGTTTAACATTTTGTTAGCACACTTTTGCAAATACACGCTGCAGAGTCGCTCCAGGGCACCCCAATATTTCTGCAGACATAACTCTTGTAAATTTATGAGAGGCTCCACAGTGGAAGCACATGCATTCTAATGGATAGATACTGTAGAGCAGTGTTCCCCAACCCAGTCCTCAAGGCCCACCAACAGGTCATGTTTTCAGGATTTCCTTCAAATGAATCAGCTGTGGTAATTACTAAGGCAGTGAAACTGATCAAATCACCTGTGCAAAATAATTGAAATCCTGAAAACATGACCTGCTGGTGGGCCTTGAGGACAGGGTTGGGGAACACTGCTGTAGAGGGCAGGTGAGCTTGGAGGGAACCCATCCCTTCTTAAAGGCACAGGGGCACACTGGACACACAGTACATAGCTCAATGACAACAAAGGTGTCCAGTCTGTCCCTTCACCAAATTACAACAGTAACACACATCTGGCCACTGCCCTCACCTATAACTGGCCTTCAAAGCATGGAAGGCATCCCATACACATAACATGTGAACCAGGCCGGCTTTCTATGGAGTCGGCTCACATATATGTGGGCCGGTTGCAGTGAAAATTAATAAAGGGTCCTGTGTGTTTTTCAAAAAAGTATAAATATATGCGGCACTGCATATATTTATACTATTTAGTTCTTTTTAGGAGCTAGTGTTTGTCAGAGCGTCATCTTCTCCCCTTTTATATACGGCGTGTTTTTCAGTCCGGTTCAGGTGCGATTTAAGTGTCAAATTCGCACCTGAATCGCTGAATGGAAACCACGCTGCACAGAAATCAGCCCCCGCATATATGTGAACCCAGCCTGAGAGGCTGAACAAGAAGGACTTCCACCCAGGAGAGGCTGAACCTAGCTGGGACGACAAGCGGTAAAGGATACCTCACAACGCCAGTCCTGACCAAGTGAGGGCAAGTCAAGCCTGTCTTTGATTTAAAGTGAAGCAGTCCTATCAGATTGCTGGGGCTGAGCCACAACCCATTGTATGCCGCCATGATTTGCCAAGAAAATGGTTTACCCATGGCTGGCAAAAAATAAATTGTGGCATAGAACTCACTATAAAAAAATGATTGCATAGGGTTGGATCCAATTGAGTTTACCTTTTGGACAGCATGATCAAGTTGATATAAGAACATTTCTGATTTCTACATTCTATCAATATGAATGTTGACAGCCATAGATATTTTTATTGAATTAGTTCATGGCAAGGGGTTTTGAAACCAAGAAGTTATACAGAAATTTAGGATAACAGTCTAATAATATGAGTCCAGAAAGATGAGACAGCTAGTCATTGCGACCTTATAGAGCCAATGTTTGAACAATGTTCAGAAGCCAAGAAAAATGAAGGGTTGAGTTTGTTTGTCTTCTCTGGGAGCAGTGGCGTCGGGAGGGGGGGGGGCTGAGGGGGCTATAGCCCCAAGTGGGCCCCCAAAAAGGCCCGGGTCTCCGAATTCACAAAAGAATTCTTAGCCCCGAGCCTTTTCCACAGATAGCGGGGATTAATCTCCCGTTTACCCAGCGCGGCTGATGACGTACGCAAAGTCCCGCCTCTTGGACCCGGCTCCTCTGATGGACGTCAGACTGGTCCAGTGCCAGGACTGCGGGATGTGTGACGTCCCTCATGGGCGCCGCCAGGTCCAGGAGGCGGGAATGACACTGCGGCCATGCCGGGCACTGGGAGATCCCCGCTCGTTCTATGTAAATGGGAAGGGGGGGCTCTACTATCCTGGCTCAGGCTGCCTGGTGCCTGCAGGGCTGTCTCTGAGTGGTCATGAATGAGATGGGCGCCACCGCACTCACACACTACAGGTAAGGCTGAGCTGCAGGAGTGTCACCTGAAGTCTGACTTGGAAAAATCAGGAAGGATAGTGTATGTGTCAGGTAGGTCAGTGTATGTGCCAGGTAGGTCAGTGTATGTGTCAGGTAGGTCAGTGTATGTGTCAGGTAGGTCAATTTAGTGGTCAGCATTGATGGGCACTGGTGAGCCAGGCCGCAACCAGCAAGTGAGCCTGTGCCTGTGTATCTTCTAGTCCATTTCAGGTCTAAATTCAGCCAAAAATTCGGGCTTAAATCGGACCTGAAACGGTGAATGGGGACGCACCGGACCTTGCTGTGAGCCGGAAAGTGCTGCAGTGTGAACCCCGCCTTAAGGAATTCAATTCTACATAAATTATCTGCCATTACTCAATATGGCCACAACCTGAAATGCTAGGGGGGTGTTTTTCAAAGTGATATCTCAGCAGAATAAAGCACGGGGACATGGATGGATGGAGGGGAGTTTGCTTTTAATATTAAAAATGAATTCAGTAGCATTTTTGGTTTGTTGTGCTCAGATACAGTGCAGTTCTGAACTCTATGTTGGAAAAATATTAGCAAAAAAATTTAGGGTATACAATACCCAAAATTACATTCTGCTACTCGTCCCGAGTATGGCAACACCACATGTGTGAGACTTTTACACAGCCTGGCCACATACAAAGGTCCAACATGCAGGGAGCACCATCAGGCATTCTAGAAGCATAAATTACACATAAAATATCCTAACGACCTATCACAATTTTGAACGCCCTGGAGCACCAGGGCAATGGAATTACCCACAAAATGACCCCATTTTGGAAAGTAAACACCCCAACGTATATTCTATGAGGCATTATGAGTCTTTTGAATGGTTAATTTTTTTTCCACAAGTCTTCGGAAAACGTGGAAAGAAAATGAAAACTTTTTTTTTTATTTTTTACACAAAGATGTCAATTTATATGATATTTCTAACACATAGCATGTACATAGCACAAATTACCCCCAAAATACATTCTGCTATTCATCCCGAGTATGGCAATACCACACGTGTAAAACTTTTATACAGCCTGGCCACATAGAGAGGCCCAACATTGAGGCTGGATTCACACCTGTCCGGTGCGAATTCCAGCCTGTCTGCTGCCGGGAAGGGGTGGAGCCGCGGGGGGTTCGGCGGCTCCTGTCCGTTCCCACAGCGCAGCAGCTGCGGGGGGAGAGATGGGGGAGGGGCCACGAGCAGGGGAAAATATCCCCGTTCAGTGTGGAGTGCATCTCCGTGATAGATGCGCTCCCATTGAACTCAACGAGTTGGGATGCGGAGTGCGACTGCACCGGACATATGTGAACCGGACACATTGAAAACAATGTGTTTTCAAGTGTCCTGCGAATTGGATTCGGTTTAAGCCGCATCCAATTCGCATAGGTGTGAACCCAGCCTGAAATAGTACTTTCAGGTGGTCTAGGAGCATAAATTACACATCTAATTTCATTCCTACCTATCACACTTTTGAAGGTCCTGGAGCACCAGGACAATGTAATTACCCACAAAATTATCCCATTTTGGAAAGCAAACACCCCAACGTATATTTTATGAGGCATGGGCTGCAGATAGGTACTCTGGTGCTCTGATGGGCTGGAGACAGGTACTCAGGTACTCATATGACGTCTGCCCAGATTGAGGGAGTGTTCCTGCCGGCATCATTTGTCTATGGCCCGGTAAGGAAGTGGTTAAAAAAAAAATCACCTTTCCTTTTCAATCCGCAGCACTGTAATTCTCTGTAAAATGCAATATGGCTACCTGGAGGCGTTCTGTACACAGATGGTGTACAGGGCGCCCCCCAGGGATGTTATTACCTGCTTGTGTGATTGACTGACTGATTTTTGAAGTCTGCACTAAGATACAAATTTGATTTTGTGCACCCACTGCAACAAAAATGGCATTTTTGGTGCGATATTCAAAGGATATCACGTCTAAAGGGATACAGATCCTGCCACTTTCCTCGTTAGAGCCCTGCAGGTGCAGTACAGATTCACTCAGAACATGGACACAGACAAGATTTCTCCAGAATAAAAAAAGGTAGGATTCTGCAACAAAGTCGCACATAGATCACCCAGAGGGGAATATTTTTTGCTCAACAAAAGTGGAGTTACTTTTTAACTATAATAAATTGAATTGAAGCATTAACCACTTGCCTACTGGGCACTTAAACCCCCTTCCTGCCCTGGCCAATTTTCAGCTTTCAGCGCTGAAACACTTTGGATGACAATTGTGCAGTCATGAAACTCTGTACCCAAATGAAATTGTTATCACTTTTTTTCCACACAATTAGAGATTTCTTTTGGTGGTATTTAATCACTGCTGGGTTTTTATTTTTTTGATAAAAAATGTAAAAATACCAAACATTTTGAAAAAACAAACAAAACAGTTTCATAGTTTGTTATACAATTTTGCAAACAGGTCATTTTTCTCCTTCATTGATGGGCACTGATGAGGCTGCACTGATAAGGCAGCATTGATGGGTACTGAGAGGTGGCACTGATGAGGCGGCACTGGTGGGCACTAATAGGTGGCACTGATGGGTGGCATTGATGGGCACTGATGGGTGGCACTGAAGGGCACTGATAGGTGGCACTGAAGGGCACTGATAGGTGGCACTGATAGGCGGCACTGATAGGCGGCACTGATAGGTGGCACTGATGGGTACTGATAGGCACTGGTATGTGACACTGATAGCACTGATAGGTGGCATTGATGATGAGGCACTGATGAGCACTGATTGGCAGCACTGATAGGTGGCACTGGTGGGCATTGATAGGTGAGCTCTAGTAGGTGGCACTGGTAGGCAATGATAGGCAGCACTGATATGCACAGGTAGGTGACACTGGTGGGCACTGGCAGGCGTCACTGGTAGGCACTGCTTAGCAGCAGTGTCCCTCCGTGTGCGGGACCAACGTCCCGCTGACAGAAGCCGGTGATCGGCTTTTTTTTTTCTCCTCACACTGACAGAAAAAGAAAATCCGATTACGATCTTCTGTTTACATCATGTGATCCGCTGGCATTGACGGACAGCTGGTCATGTGGTAAGGGGCCGGAATCTCATTGACCCGCTGATCAAGGAGCACGCTGCGTGTGCCCTGCAGGGGGCACGCAGGCAGCTCATGCACGGGAGGACGTACATGGATGCCCCCCCCCCCGGCAATTTAGGCCCGCTCTGTAGCCGTTTTTCAACTATAGCGAAGGCAGGAAGAGGTTAACTCAAAAAATGAAGATGAAGGCCATGTCCACATACGTGCAAATTGGATGCGAATTCACATGACATGCGAGTGTGACCGCCTCTCAATGGAGCCGGTAAACACACTTCCGGGGCGCCTGTTTCCAAAAGGGTCCTGTGCGTTTTTGGGCCTGGTTCAGATGCAAATTCCGGCAGAAATTCAGACCTGAATTGCACCTGAAGCGGTGAACAGAAACACACAGGACCCCAGGCTGGAAACCGCGGCCGCGCATATGTGAACCCAGCCTTAGTTTGCTTTAGGGAAAATGTTAAAGAGGTTGTAAACTTCAGAAAAAAACAAAAAAAAAAAACCCCTGCAAGGCAAAGGCATAATGAGCTAGTATGCTTCGCATACTAGCTCATTATGAAATACTCACCTTAAAACAAAGCTATTGCAGTGGTCCTCAGCAGTGGAGGCCTGTCCATTAGGGGCGCCCGGGCGCCGCCCCCTCTATCGCCTACACCCCCTATATGAATAATGGATAGATTCAAGCATTAATCTATACATGGCTACCGTGGCCACCCCCTATTTATGCGTCCGGCCCCCTTCAGGATGCCGGGCGCCTGAATTACAGCGGGGGGTGTTTTGTGAAGCACCTGATTAGAGCCATAGGCTCTAATAGGCTTCAAAATAGGGTGGGCTCGTGGCGCAACGCATTGCATTATGATCCCACCCAGTCGTTACAACAGTGAATGAATATTCGCTGTTGTAAAACTGATCCTCAATCAGAAACAGGTCTCAGACCCGTTTTCCGATTCCCCGAAAAGGGAAGAGTCCCAATTGGCCGCCGAGGAGGAGGGAGGAAATGGAAGCTGCTGATGCCCGTGGAGAGCAGGGGAAGGGAAAGCTGCCACAGAGCAAGGCAAGTCGCCAGTGAACCCTGGTAGAAGGTCTGCATAGATGCGGTGCACCAGACCCATCCACTGACCGACCGATGGGGGTAAAGTTTGCCGCCAGAGGCCTAACTAGAACCTTCAGGGCCGCGGTGCAAGAAATTATGAAGGGCCCCCCTCACCCCTGGCCAGGGCATTTCCCACTGATCCTGGGCAGTGGCGGCTGGTGAAGTTTTTGGATGGGGGGGGCGCCAGGCCCCGCCCTTCCCTTTGACCCCTCCTACTTTTAATAAGCCCCACCCCTTATAGAATCCACCCACTCCGGCCCCTGTATTCCACATATTGTGTCAGGGGGATACAGCTCAGCATCACAGGACACAGTATACAGCTCAGCATCACAGGACACAGTATACAGCTCAGCATCACAGGACACAGTATACAGCTCAGCATCACAGGGCACAGTATACAGTGAAACAGGTGGGGGCATTTTGCAGCCAGTGACACAGGTGGAGGCAATTATGCAGCCAGTGACACAGGTGGGGGCAGTTTGCAGCCAGTGACACAGGTGGGGGCAATTATGCAGCCAGTGACACAGGAGGGGCACTTTGCAGCCAGTGAGATAGGTGGGGGCAGTTTGCAGTCAGTGACACAGGTGGGGGCAGTTTGCAGCCAGTGAGATAGGTGGGGGCAGTTTGCAGCCACTGACACAGGTGGGGCAGTTTGCAGCCACTGACACAGGTGGGGGCAGTTTGCAGCCAGTGAGATAGGTGGGGTACATTGCAGAGTCGTCGTCGTCCCCCGCACTTACCCCATCCAGCAGGCAGGATGTTGCAGAGTTCGGCATGCGAGAGCGCGCTGGGTCTGCAGAGTTCGGCATGCGAGAGCGGCTGTCCCCCCCTCGTCGGTCCCCGGGCGGTCATGGTGTCTGTGGGAGCGGAAGTCACCTCCGCTGCCACAGTGACCCGCCCCTGGCCCCTCATCCAATCACCCTGAGCGGAGGCTCAGGGCAGCCAATCAGCCTATGCATGGCCGCAGGAAGAAGCGCACATGCATAGGCTTGAATGGCCGGCCAATAGGCTCACTTGCTTGGCTGTCATGTGACAGCCAAGGAGCCGAAAAGAAAAAAAAAAAAAGAAAGTCAATGTACCGGCGCCACCTGTAGGTGGGCGGGGTTGACTCTTTTTTTTTTTTTCGTCTTTTGCCGGCGGGGAGGCGGCGCCCCAGGGCCCCTCCCACACCAGCCGCCGCTGATCCTGGGTCCCTTTATTACGATCCCGCAGTGGGGCTCTTTCACAAGTTCTGCAGCGGGCCCCTTTTCTGCCATCTTCGGGCCTCCCCATGGTGGTGAAATGCCAGGGCCCGGTCACAATTGCAACCTTTGCAATCCTGATAGTTCCCTCACTGGTGTCAGTAGTTTTTAATTTTTATTTTAATTTTATTATTTTTTTACCATTTCATTTTATTTCTTTAACGATTTTTACATATTTTTTTTTTAGGAGCTCTGTTGTGGGGCTTTGATGAGATATCAGGGGTCTAAACAAAACTCAGCCCTCAATCTCCATCTGTGTAGCCTCAGCTGCACAGAATGAATGGACAGGAATAGCTGTGCACCGAGCCTCCCATTCATTTAGAAACAGAAGTATAGTAAAAAAACAGTTTACTATGCTTCAGTTATGAATGAACCAATTGGTACCAATCACTGACTCTGTCCATTCAGAAAAGGAGGTGGTAAATGACAAATTTACTGACCCGTTCCCATCTCTCCATCATGACTCATCTTCTACAGCAGCTGGCAGGAGAGAGGAGGGGGGAAGACAGCAGCTCTGTGGGGGGGACCAGGGAAGCACACAGGGACCCTGGGAACAGCAAAAGACAAGTAAACTGGATAGGAGGGATGGCAGGGGCAGCATATAGGGGAACCAATCTCCTGCATTAGGAGGAAAATGGAGGAGATTGGTTCCTCTAAATGCCACCCCCGCCATCCCTCCTATTCAGGTGTACAAGGGAGGCACACGGGCCCCCTGGACCTTGGGGCCCGGTTGCAATTGCAGCCCCTATAGTTACGCCCCTGTTTGACGCCCCCCCAAAAAAAATGACCACTGGCTGTCATTGGTCCCCACACACTGCTGTCACGGCTGAGATCTTTCCCGGAGCTTCCTCCGGGTTCATGGGCTCCAGCGCTGTGATTGGCCGGAGCAGCAATGACGTCACTCCCACGCAGTTCACGGCACGGGGACTGTATGTACAGGTTTAGGAGATATTTTCACTACCTATAGGAAAGGCTTATTATATTATTATAATTATTATAAGGCTTACTTATATGTAAAAGTTTGCAGAGGAAGTTTACTTCCTCTTTAAAAAGTGATTGTACCTAAAATTGGCCAAAACATGGATCAATATTCGGGGGTTCAACAGAGACCGGTCAAATTTCGATCCATCTATAGCCGTTCCAGGTTTTACAGGTCTGCCCCTTTAAACCAACCATCAGTAGCAGCTGCCATGTGTAAATTCTCACGACTTCACATTAAACGTGTTTTCTGTACGGCGCAGCGGCTTTAGGTCACAATCACAATACACTCATTGGCTCTTTGATGTTACGGTTGTGGATATTTCTTCACCATGAAGTTGGGAACGTTCACCACTAACATTGTCTTAATCTGTAACTTTCATATCGGTCCAAGAGAAATCTTTCTGCGCTAAATGCGTTTCGCAGATTGTTTATTTTCACGGAGAAAGCTGATCTCAGTCAACAATTGCTGGTGCTTTTTTAAACAGCCGACCAAATTAAAAAATGCGCACATGGCTGCATTAGTAAGAAGCATAAGCAGAAGTATATTGTAACAACTTAGGCATTGAATGTCACATGCCATTGTCCTCACCTGCCACTGAGAGGCCTGGGAATCCTGAGATGAACAGCACTCTGCTGCCCCCTGGTGATGAGTCTTTTTATTACACTGTCATATCAAAATCTGGGTCTTATACAAGCAATTCAAATACATGTAAACCCTAAGTCAGTGGTTCTCAACTCCGGTCCTCAGGACCCACTAACAGGCCAGATTTTAAGTTTTACCTTGGGGAGATGCAGACTAGAATACTGCAATCACTGAGCAGCAAATGATATCACCTGTGATGTATTCAGTTATCT
>BLSH010092482.1:760271-774803 GCA_018402905.1 Glandirana rugosa
GTCTGCATGATGTCTTCTACCAGTCTCTAACGTCTGTATCATGTCCTCTACCAGTCTCTGACGTCTGCATGATGTCCTCTACCAGTCTCTAACGTCTGTATCATGTCCTCTACCAGTCTCTGACGTCTGTATCATGTCCTCTCCCAGTCTCTGACGTCTGTATCATGTCCTCTACCAGTCTCTGACGTCTGTATCATGTCCTCTACCAGTCTCTGGCGTCTGTGTCATGTCCTCTCCCAGTCTCTGACATCCATATGATGTCCTCTACCAGTCTCTGACGTACGTATGTTCTCTATCGACCATCTCCTGTAGTACGTCTGCAGTCTCTGACCATCTCCTGTACTATGTCTGCAATCTCTGACCATCTTCTGTAGTACGTCTGCAGTCTCTGACCATCTCCTGTAGTACATCTGCAGTTTCTGACCATCTCTTGTACGCCTGCAGTCTCTGACCATCTCTTGTACGCCTGCAGTCTCTGACCATCTCATGTAGTATGTCTGGCAGTAAATGATATGCACAATCCTTTGGTGTGTCAGTAGTTGCAGTTGAGGCACTGAAAACCTCATCGGTTGGCCATCACTAAGATGCAGTCTCAAACCAAGCTATACATCCACACAATAAATGGAGTGTATGAGAGTCAGAACAAGCTGTTCTGGTTTAAAGTAGACCTTTCACCATGAAGGCCTCTTTCACACACACTGCAGTCTCTACTTTCATAGGTGTTTGTGCTCTGCTCATTGCTAATAACACGTTCTAGGAGTTTTCTGTCTATTGGTGAGTCCCCCACCTCCTCAGTCCATGGTTTGCAGGCAGTGAGATGATGTGCTGTAACCTCCAGCAACCAATCAGTGAGTGGTAATGATGTGCTTTAACCTCCAGCAACCAATCAGCATCCAATCAGTGAGCAGTCATGATGTGAATGGGCGGGGGTGGCGAAGAAAATGTTTGCCCAGGGTCCAATCAATATGAAAGGTGGTCCTGCACCACATTCAAATTACACTGCCCTTGCAACCTACAGTTGGTGTCAGTGAAATCTTAACGACAACCCTGCTTGCTACGGGGCACACAGTGCATGCTTGCTCCTGTGCTGTGTGGGTCGATGGAGCCTCGCTCCATCGACCCACACAGCGCTGCTTGGTTCTCCCCCCCGACCCCCCCCCCCCCCGCTTCACCACTAGGTACCTGCTGCTGAACCCCAACCAGGACAAAAAATTATCTACGGCCCTGCCACTTGCCGATCGTATCGCGAGGATATACGGCGGCAAGTTGGCTCCTCTGTGCAGATTGCTGTCTATAAAAGGCACTCCGCACAGCCGCAGTTGCAGGCAGGCACGCGCCGCCGGTGGCACGCTCCGTGAATGGGGCCGCGAGTCAGGTGAACATCGATGTCCTGTGATCACCTACTACAGAGGAAGAACGGGGAACCACCCATGTAAACGCGGCGGTTCCCCATTCTGACAGGCGGCATGACAGTGATCTACTGATCCCTGTAATCGGGATCGGCTAGATCTGTCATGTCCCTGCCAGCCCAGCCCCCACACACTTAGAACACGCACAGGAAACACAGTTAACCCCTAGATCGCCCCCTACAGGTTAACCCCTTAACTGCCAGTGACATTTATACAGTATAAGAAAAGAAATTACACACCGCGCATCCAAGTGTAAGCAGCAACTACCACAACTTCAACATAAATTGTGCACAAGTTAAATAGATATATAAAGTGTTGCGCTTTAAATTAAACATAAATAAAGTCCACATAAACTGTGATAACTTGTTCAGTGTAGCAACACACCAATTCCACCGTATCAATGTGCATCCACCACCAGAAGGAAAGCTTAAATACTCTTACCAACGGTAAGCAGTTAAACCGCATAGGATATTATCCTGGCACATCTCAATGGGATAATGTTGCATCCCTTAGGCCTCATACACACGGACGTTTTTTGATTCCGGCGTTTTCTGGCGTTTTTTGCAGCTCTTCATGTTAGTCAATGGCCCCATAAAAACGTCGGCGTTTCTGAGCTGTAGATGGCGTCGGCGTTAGTGAGCAGAAAGTAGAACCCATGGCCATCGCGTTCTGAGGCTGTAACGTTTTGACGTGTTTTGACGCCGACGCCACAATATGCCAACAAACGCCAACTAACGCCAACAAATGCCACCTAATATTGTACCGGCGTTTTCCGGCGTTTTTTGACGCCGACGTTTTTAGGTTGAAAAATAGCAGAGGGATGATTTTTTTTAAAAAACGCCTATTGACGGCGACGCTCACTAACGCTCAAAACCGCCAATGCATAACGCCGAAAAACGTCGACTTTTTTCCTTGACATCGGACCCGACGTTTTGTTTATTTTTTTAGATACGCCCGTGTGTATGAGGCCTTAGGATTCCCAATGAAGGCACATGGGTGTAGGGGCTAATTTCCACTTCTGTTCCTCTAGGTGTGGGTTCTTTATACGGTACACCGAGTCACTGGGATTAGACCTCTCATCCGTATATCACCTCATACGTGCTCATCGGGGATCCATCCAAAAAATATATAGAACCGCACATAGTGTGATATCAAATGACACAAAGATTTATTTAAGCAATGGATACACTCACATGTGTGCCTGTGAGCCCCATGCTCTTTCATTGCGCTGATTGATTCTTGGAATTCCATGCGATTTTTCTGGATTTAACATGTGAGTGTATCCATTTTTTAAATAAATCTTTGTGTCATTTGATATCACACTATGTGTGGTTCTATATATTTTTTGGATGGATCCCCGATGAGCACGTATGAGGTGATATACGGATGAGAGGTCTAATCCCAGTGACTCGGTGCACCGTATAAAGAACCCACACCTAGAGGAACAGAAGTGGAAATTAGCCCCTACACCCATGTGCCTTGATTGGGAATCCTAAGGGATGCAACATTATCCCATTGAAATGTGCCAGGATAATATCCTAAGCGGTTTAACTGCTTACCGTTGGTAAGAGTATTTAAGCTTTCCTTCTGGTGGTGGATGCACATTGATACGGTGGAATTGGTGTGTTGCTACACTGAACAAGTTATCACAGTTTATGTGGACTTTATTTATGTTTAATTTAAAGCGCAACACTTTATATATCTATTTAACTTGTGCACATTTATACAGTAATCAGTGGCTTTTTTTTAGATCTGAACGCTTTATAAATGTCAAAAATGTCCGATCTGTCCGCCGCACTGTTGCAGTCCTAATAAAAATCACAGATCGCCCCATTAGTAGTAAAAAAAAAAAAAAGTTATAAATGAATTCTCATAGTTTGTAAATGTGGCAACTTGCAATTTTTGTTTACCAAAAATATGTAGAAAAATATACATCGGCCTAAACTGATGAATACATTTGTTTTTTTTATATATTTTTTTTTTTGGATATGTATAATAGCAAAAAGTAAAAAATATGGGTTTTTTTTTCAAAATTGTCACTCAAGTAAAACCTGAACACTTTCACAGCGCCCAATGCTTTTTTTGTTTATAGCGCAAAAAATAAAAACCGCAGGGGTGACCAAATACCACCAAAGGGAAGCTCTATTTGTGGGAAAAAAAAGACGTCCATTTTGTTTGGGTACAACGTCCCACGACCGCGCAATTGTCAGTTAAAGCGAAGCAGTGCCGAATCGCAAAAAGTGCTCTGGTCAGGAAGGGAGTAAATCCTTCCAGGGCTGAAGTGGTTAAAGTTCAGGTTTCATCTGCTCATATTTTGCCTGCTTCCCCTACTCCTCCTTCCCGTTAGCAACATTTTTAAATAAAATCTTTCCATTTTCATTACCTATTAGATTGTAAGCTCCTATGAGCAGGCCCCTTTTAATCCTCTTGTATTTTATTGTATTGTAACTGTACTGTCTCTCTTTTATATTATTATTATTATTATTCAGGATTTATATAGCGCCAACAGTTTAAGCAGTGCATTATAATGTAGAGGGGGGACAGTCAGTGGTATATTTAGGTTTTGTGCTGGCCTAGGCCTGACTAAACTTGTGCCCCCCCCCCCCCACACACACACAGTTGTGGAACGCCTGCTGCCCGGACAACAACTCATTGGATGGGGTCCGCCATCTGGGCCCTTTGCGATGCCCAGACCCCCACATATGTATGGACTGTCCCCCTTTGATGGTGGCCCTGTCTGTATTATCATACCGACAGCACCAAAAGTGCAAGCCGGCAGGGACTCTTTTCGTGCTGCCCCCCTGCAAAGTGCCTCCCTAGGCCTGGGCCTTGTTGGCCTAGGCCAAGATATAGCATTGGGGACAGTACAATTACAATACAGTTCAATACAGAAGGGACAGGAGGGCCTGTTGTAAACTGTTGGCGCTATATAAATACTGTATAATAATAATACAAAATGATTTTAGACCCAGTGATGTCATGAAGGGGCCAGCAAGGTGCTCTACACAGCTCTGTGAATCTATAGTAGCCTTCAGCACGACAGCCAGGCAACTAGCATTTTCAATACAGCAATAGTATATGTTCTCAGTAACGCTGCTCCAGTTGCCATACGCTCCACAATACAAAAAATCTGGATGTGTATTTTTTTTTTGTGCACCACAACGCGCAGATGCAAACTTTGCACGCGCTGTGCTGTGGTGCGTTGCGGTGCATTGTGATAACTTGCTGTAAAACACGCTACAACAATGCACAGATGTAAAACCAGCCTCAAAGCTAATTGAAAACACTTAAAGAGACATACACGCTCTTTATGTAAACAGTTCCGAATGATTACGCAGAGCTGATTTGTCTTATTACAGCAGAAAACGATCTGTCACAATTTGTCACTTTCCTGTCTCGTGCAGCTTTGGGTGTGACCTTATTTCCAGCTCCTCATCCCACCGCTGATAGATGGCTGGTGGTGGGCGGTGGGACGCACTCGGAGGCTCTGCCATTAATCCGTTGCATTTGCATCACTATAAAGTGACATGAAAACTCGGTGGGAGGGCGGTGAACCCAGGGTGCCCTCTCAGCATCTGTCTGTGGCATTGACAAGACGGTCACCTCCCAGAATCCCCCGCTGCCCCTGACACTCTCCTTTCTTCTATCATAATGGGGATTTTTTAACTTTTCTTCTATCTATAATATGTGTATGAATGAGGTCACCTCCAAATATTTAACATTTGTCAAATATATTTAAAATTATGTTTCTCTATGTGGTTTGAAATACTCTATGTACATGCCCATACACTAAACCGGCTGGTTTAAGAACCAATTGGGTACCAGGAGCCCTGGGTGTCTTCAACTATCAAGGTGCCTCTCCGGCTCTGTTAGGTGGATTGATCTCCTGTGGTGCCGGAAAAGTTCTGGAGGTAACATCACTCACCAGAGGCAGCACTAGGAGGCTTGATGCTTCTCAGGTAGTCTCCTGGAGAAACCTCAAGAGAACCCGTTCCCCACAGTTGCCCCTAGCCTCCTCCGGAACCATCTTTTCCAACAGGGCCACCATATCTGCTGCAGAGTTCCCCAACCCTATCCAGAACCCACATTTCCCCACAATGACACCCAGCCCCATGCAAGGCCTTCAAGCCCCTTCTAGATCCCCTAGCAAACTTCAAACCCTTCTATGACCTCACTGTTAGGGCGTCTTTTCCTGCTACTTGTAAGCAGATGCAGTCTGATTTCTCCCCTGCAGATGGCGCTCAACCGCAGCGGCAGTGTACAAGGAGAAGAAGGCAGGTGAAACACGGTTCCTCTATGGCGGTGGTTCTCAACTCCTGTCCTCGGAACCCACTAACAGGCCAGGTTTGCAAGATAACTGAAATACATCACAGGTGATATAATTTGCTGCCCAGTGATTGCAGTATTCTAGCCTGCATCTCCCCAGGGTAATACTTAAAATCTGGCCTGTTGGTGGTTCCTGAGGACAGGAGTTGAGAACCACTGCTCTATGGTTTGTGCCACCGGGGTAGCGATCCTATTGGATACGGACAGCTAATATCACCCTGGCAGCCATCTTGGGTCAGGCAGAGTTTATTTAAGACCCTGACTCATAGGTGTGTGCAGCCTACTGCATTAGGGTGTGCACACCAAAGCTCAAACACACATGCATGTGAGGGTGTCTACATATGACACCGGCACATCGATCTCCCTGCTGGCACAGTGAAAGAGACGTGCATAAGCAATTCTCTTACGGCAGAGCTGGTAAGAGGGAGATCTTTCCCATCTTCCTGTCTGCAAACAGAGCGATAATGCTAATGCGCAGAAGGTGATTAGGGTGTGCCCAGGCCCTGGCTCCTGGGTTTGGGAGCATTCAACGTGTGGGTAGTGTAGGGACAGGACACCTGTCAGGCACAGTATTAGCAGTAGGGACAGGTTCTAGACGAGTAGGGAAAGCTTTAGGGATCCGTCACTTTTTTTGGAAACACACTCACTTAGGTGTGAACCGACAGGCCTCATCCCGCCTCTCCAGACCGACCCTTCAGTTCGGCTGAGTCCTGTTCCGCTACACGCCACTATCATCCGCGAGGCTTCCAGGTTGGGCTTCTTTCCGTGGAGCTTGTTGTTAACTATTTTTCATTGACTGCAACACAAGTTCCATTAACTGCACGTGGAGTAAGTGTGTTATTGCCGCCGCACCATGCTGCACCCACCAACATACCCACCACTCATGGCAGAGAGTTCTTCTTCTCACTGACCACCAAACACTCTATGTTTTATTCTTATATGTTTATTGACTTGGTATAATTTTTTTTTTTTTACTTTTGGGGCATGGAGGGTTTTGGAAGAGTTTACTGAGCCCTGGTCTCACTAACCACCAACCACCATACTAGATCACCAATATAAAAGCACACTCCAGGTTTCTCCTCTGACCATTAATATTATTACTTTTGTTTAATCTCAAAATTATTACCTAAAATAATTTTGCTACATAAAAGAGGGACGGGGGGTGTTAAAGAAATGGTCACCCTGAATGTCAGATACTCTAGTCCAGGCTTTCTTAACCTTTTCAACACCGAGGAACCCTTGAAATAGCTTCCTGGTCTTGGGGAACCCCTGCTAAAAATGACTATATCTTCAACTCCTGATACATTAGTGTGATGGTCAGTGGGTAGAATGCTCCTTACACTTGTGGTCATTGGAAAGAATTGCCCCCTTACAGAGAGCTAAAAAGTTTATTGGTGTCAGTGGGAACTTATCTGAGAGGTAGAAATTGACCATTGCTCAAGGAACCCCTAGCAACCTCTGGAGGAACCCTAGAGTTCCATGGAATCCTGGTTGAGAAACCCTGATCTAGTTGCTCTGGATGTAGGCCTCAGTTGGGCGTTGATTGTTTTGTACAGAGAGATAGGGGGATGGTCAGTGGGTAGAATGCTCCTTACACTTGTGGTCATTGGAAAGAATTGCCCCCTTACAGAGAGCTAAAAAGTTTATTGGTGTCAGTGGGAATTTATCTGAGAGGTAGAAATTGACCATTGCTCAAGGAACCCCTAGCAACCTCTGGAGGAACCCTAGAGTTCCATGGAATCCTGGTTGAGAAACCCTGATCTAGTCGCTCTGGATGTAGGCCTCAGTTGGGTGTTGCTTGTTTTGTACAGAGAGATAGGGGGATTATGGCAGCTAGTTAAGTGACAGCCAAAGCTCACCACTTTATTATCACCGAGGAACCCGTGTAGCCATTTAGCCATAAATGTGACTAATTAGGCAATGGACAACTGGTAGAAATACGACCGAAGGTCCCGCATATTGGCCTGCCCTATTGACCCCAGTCACTCAGCAGTGACCTCTAAGACTTTTAAAAATCACTATGTAAATGGAACCAGCGGTCTCTTGGAGGCAGCCAGCCAACCCTCTCATGCGAAGGATCCTCTATTGGTATTAATAGGTGTTAATGTGTCTACAGAGGCAATTGGTAACAATGACGGATGAGCGGCCTATTGTGGTTAAAGCAGTAACAGATGTATTTGGGAGTGTGTCGGCTTTCAGCCCTGTGAATGGAGGGTGGGAAGACATTAGTGAAGAGGGACAGGTGTCTGAGGAAAGCCATCACAGATGCCCAGCCCTGCCCACTCACTTTTCATTAGCCTAATAACTACGGGTGGCACATAGAGAGGAGTATAGTCAATAATCAACCTGGGACCTAATGGTTCCCTGGGGAAGCAAGTAGCTACTAATTATAATAATTAGTAATCCTTAACATTCTAACCATAGAGGACACAAGCAATCCACAATGGAGTTCCTCTAAAATCCTGTTGGTTTCTTGGCTTTTCAAGTGTCACAAAATAAAAAATGACATCAATACTGCAGTGTAGACATGTGCGATTAATTTCGCTACGAATCGAAATTTGGACAAAATTTTCGTTATTTGGATATATCTGAATCAGCTGTGGGTGAAGGATTGTATATGGGATTGTATGGTTATATATCATTTTTATATATATATATTTTTTGGTTGAACTAGATGGACTTGTGTCTTTTTTTAACCTGACTATGTAACTATGAATCTCAGAATTACAATATTAACAAATCTCAAAGATTCCAAAATAAATGATAACGAAACAACAATTGCATTTGTTTCATACGGAGGAAATGATGCAATAGTTTGGGATTTTATTGATGCCTGAAGCATCAGAAATAACGTAACGACATCTCGAATTATCCAAATTGATTCAGATCCATTTTGTTTTTATTTTGCATTAACATTTTTTTCATTATTATAAAAATGCACTACATATAAAATGCACACATATTGCAATAAATACAGTAATAAGATATAAAAGTGAAATTAGATAATTCCTATTTATTGTATTGGGTTGAACGGAGGTGAATCCGAAATCCGAAATTTCATTCCATTTAATCTTTTGGATGCAAGCGACTCTAATCGATTGTCCATTCAGCTCATTCCATTTCTCTTTGTGGGTTGGACTAGCAGGGATGACACAGAGTGCAAAAGTAATCTCCTGAAATAACGAATTAACACATTAAAACGAATATAACTTCCAAAAACACAAATCGATTCAGAACAACAAATATACAAAATGAATCTGAATATACGGAACGAATCCTGAAAACAAATCATTCTAACATAAAGAAGATGCCGAAATAAAATGATTAACTTGATGAATGTATCTGAAATGTAACAAAACATTTTTTTTTTTGCACATCTCTGTTTCTAGCCTTAAAACAGTTTTTGCTTTTTTTAAGCTCCCCCCCCCCCCCGCCCCTCATTTTAGTTTTATTACCTGATGATCCTGCAAGTAGATTTGTCATTTTACCCACTTCCTGTAACAGGGTAACAACGCTGCTCAGTTTGTAGTTAAATTGCCCAGCAGCATTCCCATTCTGTGGACAGGATCATCTTTGATGGACATGTAGTTTTTATGTGGATGTAAACCCTCACATATACCCAGTGAAGTGAACAGACCCAGATGATACACAGGGATGAAACAAATCTCCCTACATAAGTTTTATTTGTATATCTGCTGTCTTCAGCTTTATATGTCCTTTGGAAAGTTCAGATCGTGTTAGGAGATTTTCTCTCCCTGTTCTGATTGGAGGAAAGGTACACACACCCACTCCACATAGGCAGATACTCTCAGAGCTGTTCTGTGAATAGTTTAGCTCTCTGCTAATCTATAGCAACCTCCCCGACACAAAATTCAGCCTGGTTTTATCTCAGTTGACGGAGAACTTGTCAGAAGTTATCATGCTGATAACAGAAGAACAGAGCAGGGGAAAGCCCCAGACTTAGTGCTTAGAGGAGAGATAAGAAAACTCTGCAGATATATGTGCCCAGTTCAAATTTCATGAATCGGGTTTACATCCACTTTTAATGCAACTACCTTTTAGTATTTGTAGCCCACCCTAATATATTATCCTTTTTTTTTCTTGACAGATGGGGCTTTAGTTTGCTGGCAAGTTTGGATACATATATTATTATTTTTGGGCTTTTATTGGGAATGTAAAAAAGAGAAAAAAAATTGAAAAAATACAATTTCCTGTAATTTATCCCAACAATTTATGTACCTTAATATACAGGTGCATCTCAAAAATTAGAATATCATGAAAAACTTAATTTATTTTAGTAATTCAATACAAAAAGAGAAACTCCTATATTCTATAGATTCATTACACACAGAGTGATATATTTCAAGCATTTCTTTATTTTAATTCTCAATAGGCTTACAGCTAGTGAAACCCTAAAATTTAGTATCTCAGAAAACTAGAATATTACCGTACATAAGACCAATAGAAAAATGATTTTTAATACAGAAATGTTGACTTACTGAAAAGTCTGTCCATGTACAGTATAGATTGCACTCAATACTTGGTTGGGGCTCCTTTTTCATGAATTACTGCATCAATGCGGCGTGGCATGGAGGCGATCAGCCTGTGGCACAGCTGAGTGGTTATGGAAGCCCAGGTTGCTTTGATAGCGGCCTTCAGCTCGCCTGTATTGTTGGGTCCGGTGTCTCATCTTCCTCTTGACAATACCCCACAGATTCTCCATGGGGTTTAGGTCAGGTGAGTTTGCTGGCCAAACAAGCACAGTGGTATCACTGTGGTACTTATGGCAGTGTGGGCGGTGCCAAGTCCTGCTGGAAAATGAAATCAGCCTCTCCATAAAGTCGGTCAGCAGAGGGAAGCATGAAGTGCTCTAGAATTTCCTGGTAGAGGGCTGCTCTGACTTTGGATTTGATAAAACACAGAGGACCAACACCAGCAGATGACACGGCTCCCCATATTATCACTGACTGTGGAAATTTCACACTGGACCTCATGCAACTTGGATTCTGTGCCTCTCCACTCTTCCTCCAGACTCTGGGACCTCGATTTTCAAATGAAATTAAAAAAAATTATATTCATCTGAAAGGAGGACTTTGGGCCACTGAGCAACAGTCCAGTCCTTTTTCTCCTTAGCCCAGGTAAGGCATCTGACGTGGTCTCTGTTTCAGTAGTGGCTTGACACAAGGTGTGTGTGGTGGCTCTTGAAGCACTGACATCAGCCATAGTCCACTCCTTGTGAATCTCCCCCAAGTTCTTGAATGGCCTTTGCTTCACAATCCTCTCAATGATGCGGTTATCCCTGTTGCTTGTGCACCTTTTTCTACCACACTTTTTCCTTCCACTCAACTTTCCATTAATATGCTTGGATACAGCACTCTGTGAACAGTCAGCTTTTATATACACTCTCTGTATATACACCTCCTCACTTCCAGCTCCAGCACATCACTTGATTACTGCTTATTCTGGACCCGCTAGCAATGTAGTTTAGGCCTGACACTGGCTCAGCCAGGACTGAGTAAATTCCCTTTGCAGGCAGGGACTGCGGGCCCCTTTTGGTGTAGCAAAAATGTTGGTAGTCCTAGTGCTAGCTGTCCACGCGGCTACTGATCCCATCACCACATCTTCAGGCTCTGCCAGCCCTCCTGACTGCAGCTGGCTCTCTCCACTGACCGTGCCACTACAATCCACTCCACTGGCTCTGCACCCATCTCAGACTGCTCCATCCCAGTCCTTTCAGGCTTGCCTCCCAGTCCTCCTGACTGTGTGAACCCTCCTGGCTGTCTCAGTGGAACTCCTAGAGACTTCCCTGGCAGTGTTCTCCTGCTGTCCTCTCTTGCGCCACCTGTGCCTCCTGGTCAGAACACCTCTGTGGGTTGTAAGAGGGTCCCGTCCGCACCCGAGCCAAGGCCCAAGGTCACCCCCCCAAGACTGGGGAGCTCCCTCAAAGGCCATGACAGCCTAACACTCCATCCCCATCTTCCACCTGATCACACTCCTCCCCAGCTGGGCTGACCCTGAGTATTTAAGGGGGGCCTGACCCCTGCCAATCCTAGTTGGGGATGGGACAGGGCCCTCAGGATACTCCAAGCAGCTCCACCTCTCCTTCTTTTCCAGAAACTTCTATAATGTTCTGGAAGGAGAGGGGAAGTCTTGGTGATGCTGCCTGTGAGTCACCCAGCTCTTCCTAGCTTCCTGCCAACCCAGAATGAAAACAAACAGGCTTGGCTACCAGCCTGCTTAAATCTACCTACTCGAACAAAAATCTATCTGTACACACCTAGCACAACTAGAGGGTGCTACATATAGAGTGTAATAGAATTGTGTTATGATCATGTCCAGTGGTTGGCTATGTTGGAGGTCTAGTGTTCTATGTATAGCATGTAATAGAATTGTATTATGATCATGTCCAGTGGTTGGCTATGTTGGAGGTCTAGTGTTCTATGTATAGCATGTAATAGAATTGTGTTATGATCATGTCCAGTGGTTGGCTATGTTGGAGGTCTAGTGTTCTATGTATAGCATGTAATAGAATTGTATTATGATCATGTCCAGTGGTTGGCCATGTTGGGGGTGTAGTGTTCTATGTATAGAGTGTAATAGAATTGTGTTATGATCATGTCCAGTGGTTGGCTATGTTGGAGGTCTAGTGTTCTATGTATAGCATGTAATAGAATTGTATTATGATCATGTCCAGTGGTTGGCCATGTTGGGGGTGTAGTGTTCTATGTATAGAGTGTAATAGAATTGTATTATGGTTATGTCCAGTGGTGGGTCATGTTGGAGGTGTAGTGTTCTATGGATAGGATATATTATAATTATATTATGATCATGTCCAGTGGTTGGTCATGTTGGGGGTGTAGTGTTCTATGTATAGAATGTAATAGAATTGTATTATAATTGTGCCCACTCATGAGGCCTCCATGCATTTATATAGAGAAATTTTCACTATGGTCACGTCCAGTGTTCAGGTCCCATTGGGTAGGATAGGTCATGAACCTCCTTCTGATGACATTGTGAGAAGGGTCTTGTAACTGGGGAAGAATAACCATCCAAGAGAACCACACGGAGTCAGTGAACTTGTATCATCAATGGATCCTCATGAATCTGGGAACAATGTCCATTACAGAAGGTGCAGGGCTGTGAATTAGATGCAGTGCTCAGACACATCTCTCCAACATTTACCTTAATAAATAGCCATGATATATGTCCTCAGCCGTTACTGATAGGCCAATCATGGTAATGGGCTGGGGAGGCTGTGAGTAATGGACTCCTTATATTTATTAGGTTTGTGTATGTATTAGGGGGGGAGCATGGTGCCAGAGAAACATTGTATAATGATTTTAGAAGGGAAGTTAACCCTTTAGCTGCTACCAAGTTGGCAGTGTCTATGTTTATTTCATGACACATAGTAAATTGGGAAAATAAGACTAAACATGAATTAATATGTAGCCATGCAACCGTAAGGGTTGCTGGAAGTAGTGGTTCACCTGTCATCCTGCCCCTCAGTCACTCTTTTCCACACATCCGGAGTCAGGAAGAAACAGGCATGTACTTGTGTTTTTTTGGTTTTATTAGGGGATTTAACTTGGATGGGGTATAGGAAGATTATGTGATGCCCAGTGGATCGAACAGACGGCTACAGCGCGGCTCTGAAATGCCCGGAGGATGTCCATGGACGTCCTGCCTCGTGCGCGCTCCCCGCGCGCACTCGCAACCTGCGGCGGCGCGCTCTCACGGCCGCCACACTCTGCGTGGGCGTGCCCACGGGTCGGGCGGACTCGATGTCCGCCCGAGACCAGCCGATCACCTGTAGCAGCCTCAGAATGGGGAACCACCGATGTAAACACGGCGGTTCTCTGTTCTGTGAATGGGACAAGACAGATCTACTGATCCCTGTCACTGGGATCAGTTAGATCTGTTACGTCCCGACCAGCCCCGCCCCCCCACAGTTAGAACACGCCCAGGGAACACAGTTAACCCCTTCACTGCCCCCTGCAGGTTAACCCCTTCACTGCCAATGACATTTATGCAATAATCAGTGGACATTTAAATTTCTGATGGCTGTATAAATGTCATTGGTCTCAAAACACAGGCAAGTCTCCAGGAGTGATCCACCAGGCGTCGGCAAGTGGCACACACCCAGGGATGCAGGAAAGGCAGATTGGGGCGAGAGACAGTCTGGAAGAGTTGTTGTGCACTGGGATTTGCAATCCTGTGCTAAACAGCACTTGCTCGGTTGCGTAATTCACATAAATGCTCCTAAATTGTAAATGTGAACGTGTTGTGTAACAGCCCTTCACCTCTATTGGTGTCCAATCTACCAATCTAAAGTGCAATAATGCAATATCCCTATGAATCAATCCTCCATCTATTAATGTGCAATTTACCAATATAAAATGCTTATGCTCTAATGCAAAATCACTGGAATCAATCCTCCACCTGTTCAATATATAATGTAATTTTTGACATGAGTCATTTTGCACAATAATTTTAGCATGATTTGCACTATTGTCTATTGCACAATGTTTTGGAGGTTTTACATATGATAATGATGATAGTGAATTAATTGGAGGATTATATATTGAACAGGTGGAGGATTGATTCCAGTGATTTTGCATTAGAGCATAAGCATTTTATATTGGTAAATTGCACATTAATAGATGGAGGATTGATTCATAGGGATATTGCCTTATTGCACTTTAGATTGGTAGATTGGACACCAATAGAGGTGAAGGGCTGTTACACAACACGTTCACATTTACAATTTAGGAGCATTTATGTGAATTACGCAACCGAG
>BLSH010092482.1:790959-801573 GCA_018402905.1 Glandirana rugosa
ACCGGAGTCCACAACGGGACTGTAGTAGTTTCCACGTGTATATTTTAACTCACTTATAAGTAATAATCTTCGTCGTCTGTGTGTTCCCCTATATCAGTTTCTGATATCCGTACCATGTTCTCCACCAGTGACATCCAGGGGTGCCCATCAGAGCCCCCCTGACATCCAGGAGTGCCCATCACAGCCCCCCTGACATCCAGGAGTGCCCGTCCGAGTCCATCTCTTGTATTAAGTCCACAGAATCTGGCGATCTTTTGTATCATGCCAGTAACATTTGACCATCTCTTATCATGTTTTGCAATCTCTGACCATTTCCTGTATTATGTTCACAGTCTCTGACCACCTCTTGTACCATGCCTATAGTCTTTGACTATATCCCCTTGTGTGTCTGCTGCTTCTAATAATGAATATTCACTCAATTTTATATGTGCACCTTTGATGATGTCAGGGCAACACCTGAGGCCACCCTTAAAGTTGACCACCCATGTTATAGACTATTGGTTTCTTGAATAAGACGGTATTAGGGTAGCTGCTTTGTAGTTTATTATTATAAACTGGATTTTTGGTGTGTCTATTTTCATATCATCTTTAGTGAATAGTTTATTATTACTTCATTTAGTCTGATATAACATAACTTTTAATAAAGTAAAATAAACTTTGGTCTTAATATGTATTATTTTATTCTATTGTTTATCCATTGCTGTTATTCAATTTTGAAATAAGGTTGGGTCCATCAAACAGAACTCCCCCCAGAGACAAACATTCTCTTCTAGTAAGGTGAGGACTTCAACTCTGACCTTTGGAAGGGAATGCTGGTTCTACCGTACCAATTGGAGCAGACATAACATTTGCTATCAAAACTGAGCATTGGCTTATTTGATTACTGTATGTGTTAAGCTGGCCATAGATGGGTACAATTTTGAATGAAAATTCTTAGGAAAAGAAGGTCCTAAGAATTTTTGTTTGTTTTTCAAATCATAAGTGGTGCCAAATTGATGTTCATTTTCATTGGTATCGCCTCCTGAATCCATGCAAACCTTTATGGTGAGTATATCACCCTATTCATCATCCTCTAAGCCAGGAGACGCCAAATATTTGAGTATGAGGGCCACATGGTATATTTTACAAATATTTGTGGTCTAAAAAAAAACTCCATATCAGAACCCTCTCCTTCACATCTGAAACCACTTCATCAGAGCCCCCCTTCACATCAGAAACCCCCAATCACTTCAGAGTGCCCCCATACATCAGGGTCCCAATCAGAGTGTCCCCATACATCAGGGTCCCAATCAGAGTGCCCCCGTACATCAGGATCCCAATCAGAGTCTTTCCTTACATCAGGGTCCCCCCCTACATTAGGTTCTCCATTAAAGCCCCCCCCCTTACATCAGGATCCCCATCAGAGTCACCTCTTACATAACACAAAAAACAAAGGTGCGCCTCTAAGTGTACCCATAAAATGAACAGTTTATTTAGAAGATTAAAAACTACTCACAAAGGTAGTAAGATAAGAAGCATTGCAGTGATGAGCCACTGCTAGCTGTGCATCCACCATCTAAGGGTTCTGCTGGGCTCCGGATCGTCAGAGGAGAGGATTGGATGGGGGCTGTCTGATGATACGGGACCCGTCGGTGGCCTCCGGTGTTTCCTCATACACATGCAGCCTTCCGGTCCGAGACTTCCGGTTCCGGCGCCTTGGAGATGCGGTGACGGCGATGCGTTTGCAAGGCCTACGCCCCTTCTTCAGGCCTGCAATGCTTCTTATCTTACTACCTTTGTGAGTAGTTTTTAATCTTCTAAATAAACTGTTCATTTTATGGGTACACTTAGAGGCGCACCTTTGTTTTTTGTGTTTCCCTTTACTCTAGAAGACTGGTTTACTTCTCCAAGGTGCAGCCCTTCGGTACACAGACAATTATTGTTTTTTATGGACTTTATGCCAGAACTTTTATGCTGATATACTGCCACCCACATGTTGGTTGCAGATCCCAGTTACCCCAGTGTTATCCTTTGCGCTGTCAAATTAATTATTTGTACCTCTTACATGACGATCCCCATCAGCATCTCCCCTTACGTCAGGGTCCCCATCAGAGCCCCCCTCCCCTCCTTACATCAGAGTCCTCCCTTACATCAAGGTCCCAATCAGAAGCAGAGACCAACTGATCTGAATCCCTAGTTTGTGCACTGATTCTGAGGATATGCCACTGACCCTATTATGTAGAAGGCCAGTTGTGGCCCACAGCAGTTAACCCTTGCACTGGGGTGGGGATATTTCCTCCCTAGGTTTCAACTTGAAGTGTTATGGTTTATATATACTTCATCAATGTAAATGTGAATTATTCAGATAAATGTGAAACTTGTTAAATGTAGCGTCACTTTTGTTTTTTAGGGTTACTGACATTTCTATGTCTGACCAGTCAGGGTTTGGTGGATGAGGTCACAATGAGGTCCTCAAAAGCTGATTGCTTTTCATGCTCAGTTGATGGATTAAATCAACACACGAAGCCTAGACCTTGGGTTTTTAATTAATGGCCACCATTAGCAAGATAATCACCTTTTATTGCCAGAGGAGTAATGATTAACTGCAGTCAACATTGCGGACATACGAGTTAAAGCATGGCACCACCTCACTGACAGCATTGTTGGGGAACTCCAATAGTAACAAAAGTCTTTCTTATTTCTCTTGACGTCTGCACTGTGCCCAGTGGGACCTATTCACATACTGCATGCTGTCATGGAGGATTGGTAGACAAGCACTGTATTAGAAAGTTATGTGGACATTCCATACACACACAATATTTGAACATTTCAGTTGTCAACTGCGAGATAGCCAAAGTTTAACAAAATCTGCCCAATAATGATGGGATTGGCTGAATTTCTCCATGTTTGCAGACCAAGAAATACTTGACCTAAATCATGCAGTTTGCAGCCTAAAACATTTATTACAGCTGAACCCAGGGACCAAAAATACCTTTGCTGTTGCCCCCCCACACACACACTGTAAGAGTTAAATGCTCGTTAAAGTGGAACTTTTTGCCACATCATGTCTCTTCTGCACTAAAGTTTCCTATTTGCCTGTCCATCTGGGACACTGAGCTGTGCACCAGGGGCTCAAGTGATAGAGTGACAACACAAAAGTGCACTTGGGAGGCAGTTGTCACCGTATAACAGGAACAAAGGTCCTTCCAGCAGATCACAAATACTGTAGTTGCTGACATTTAATATAAGGACATTTTCCTGTCCAGGGATCCCATGATGTTGGCACCCCAAGCCGATTCGTAAATCGGCTTCAGGTGCAGGCGTCGGCATTGTAGGTACTGCGCATGCACGAGTTGAGCTTCTCTTTCTGAATGGTCCCGCCATCTTCTGGGGGACACACAGGTCCCAGAAAGCAGCGGAGGGAAGGAGGAGGGGCTGGACATATCGTAGTTCAGCGATCTTACCCGGAAGTGGGAGTGGGTATCTGTCAAACCAAGTACCTGCTACCCCAAAAAAGTGCCAAATGTGGCAGTGGAGGGGGGGAGGGTGTGAACAAGCAGAGCTTGCCCTTTTGGGTGGAGCTCTGCTTTAAACCCTCTGCATTTGTCCTGTTTGTGGGCGGGGTCCACTGCGCCCGTGCACTTGGAGTAACTCATGGGGAGCACGCTCACCAGTGCCCAGTACCAGGAGGAGACTGCAGTCATGTAAAGAATCTAACAATAAGGCAGTTCCCCGACTTAGAGATGTGCCTTCACTGTGTGTAGTAATAAAGTGCAGAGTTCTTCTAAAAAACGACTTGTCCCATGTCACTACACAGTGTAACATATATTTGCATTAGGAGGGACTTGCTGGGCATGTGCCCTCTCCACCAGTCCAGCGTACCTCTGTTACCTCACTCCCAGTAACAGAATGGTGTCCCACCGAGCATCTAGCGTGGACCACATGCATACTCTCACTTAATTCTGTCCTTCCCGTACCATTTGACCAGGCCATCGATCTCCGTAATGCTAGTCTGCTTCCAGGCACTTAGGGAGACTGACTACTAGGGAGGGAGCCAGAACATTGCCCCCCTCGTTACTAGAGGACCTGTCACCTTACCAGGTACTACTCTTAACAACTGGTTGCTGTAGCTTGTTTCTTCTCTTGGTTACCCATAGCAACTACACTTCTCTTCCTTGTTTTACCCTCAACCCTTCGTACTCCACTCCGACTCCCAGCTCCGGCCCATGGTCTTAGCAGTCCCCCTCTTTATATAACAGGGGGACCTGCCAAAATCAAAGGCCCAGGAACTGGGCTGAACATGACTAACCCCTTCCCCAGCCTGGGCTGGCTGCTGGACTAATTACACACATTTCAACCTGCCTACTTTTTTATCGCTATCAACAAAAGTTAAAGAAAATCTCCTTCGGCTAACATTGTCGTTTGTGAACGTAAGTTGAAATCGTTACAAATCTGAATAGGAACTAGACAGGGGTGTCCCCTTTCGCCTCCTTATTTTTATTGTAGATATAGAAACAGTGACTATCGCTATCAGGTCCAACCCCAACATCCATGGTGTATCGAGCGGAGATCACAAATGCGCATTATTTGCGTGTTATCTCTTATTATTTATCACGGACCCTATCATGACCTTGCCTAATTTGTTTTCACATCTAAACCAACCAATCTAAATTGGAGGCGATGAACAGTAACCTCTCAACCTTAACCCTAACCTCCTTGTGTGCCTCCTTTCAAGTGGTGTACGCAGGCCCTCCCTTACTGTATGTAGGAATGAAACTTACCCCAGATGTCTCTACATCTAAGGCAAACTATATTCCTCCCCTCTCCTCTACAGTAGGTGATCTGAAGAACCAGCAGAACCACTCTCTTTCCTGAATGGGCAGAATAGGACCAATTAACCAGTGCCCGACCGCGCGCCGTGTTTTCACGGCGGCAGTCGGGATGCTGAGCGTGAATCGCCATAAAAAGACGGCGATCTGCAATCAGCCACTAGGGGGCGCGCGCTCGCCCCCGGCGGCGCCCGCGCACCCGCCGCACTCCTGAGGAGTGTGCCCGCGGCTCGGGCGGACCCGGTGTCCGCCGGCGAGCCGCGATGAGCGGCCACAGGGAAAGAACGGTTCCCCGCTCTGTTAGTAGGGGCATGGGTGATCTACTGATCCCTGTCACTGGGATCAGTTAGATCTCTCATGCCCATGTTAGTCCAACCCCCCCACAGTATGAACACACCCAGGGAACACAGTTAACCCCTAGCTCTCCCCCTGCAGGTTAACCCCTTCACTGCCAATGACATTTATACAGTAATCAGTGGACATTTAAATTTCTGATCGCTGAATAAATGTCATTGGTCCCAAAAAAGTGTCAAAAATGTCCGACATGTCCGCTGAACTATCGCAGTACCGCTAAAAATCGCAGATCGCCGCCATTACTAGTAAAAAATAAAAACCCCAGAAATGAATTCTCATCATCCGTAAAGGCGGCCACTTTCGCGCAAACCAATCAATAAACGCAGATTACGATTTTTTTATCACAAATATGAGGAATTATATAAATCGGCCAAAAACGTGAAAAAAAATGTTTTTTTATATATTTTTTTTTTATTTGAATTTTAGCAAAAAGTAAGAAATTTGGGTTTTTTTGCAAAATGGTCGCTCTTCTTTTGTTTATAGCGGCGAACAGAAATGACGCAGAGGCTATCAAATACCACCAAAAGAAAGCTCTATTTGTGGGGAAAAAAGGACGCAAATTTTGTTTGGGTACAACGTCGCACGACCGCGCAATTGTCAGTTAAAGCGAGCCAGCGCCGAATCGCAAAAAGTGCTCTGGTCCTAAAGCTGGAAAACCTTCCGGTTGCTAAGTGGTTAAAATGACAACCCTCTCCAGAATCCTCTACTACTTCTGGTCATTGCCATTACCGGTGCCTACAATTTTTTCAAAAAATTTGAATCTATAGTCTTTAAATTTATTTGGAGCTTGGGAGGTTGCAGAGTGGCTCTCTCTTCCTTGTTTGTCTCAAAATGGTGGGGAGGCCTGGGATTCCCCCATTTCTTACATTACTATAGAGCGGCCCAATTGGTGCAGCTTTACCAAATTATTTCAACAACCTATCAACTTGATTGGGTAAAATTAGAGGCACAACCTAGTACCTCACTCCCCATTGACCTTCTGCTCTGGATCACCTCTAAGGAGCGTAGAACCATTCTCAGTCCCTCGCCCTCACATTCCTTGAGTCTCTGGGACGCAGTGTGTAAAATATATTCTCTGAAGTCACCCCATACCCCAGTGGCCCCCATTTTTAGAAATCTGCAATTCCCTCCTGGTCAACATATTCCCTCCTGGTCAACATCTACAATTCATATGGTGGATCAATAAGGGCCTTTACAGGATAGCTAATTTTATAGATCATAAAAGAATTAGAAAGCCCTCTTACTTTATGGAGACTTTACAAATGTCCTGTGAGACATTTCGTCTCTGCCAAATAACTCATTACTTACAGACACTTTGTCGAGATCAGGGTGACATCACCACACTGACTTTTTATGAAAACAAATGTTTGAGTGGCCCTGGGGCGCGAGGCAGTACACGATGTTTGCGGATCATTGTTCTAAACTTTCTTACCAGCTAGCTTGGGAGGCAGATCTGGGGGAGACTATAGACGAGGAGGCTTGGTTCCAGTGGTTGACCATGGTGTACAGGGGAATTTTAAATACTTCCCTGGTGGAGGCTGAAAGATATTGTCACAATGGTTCCGACACGGTTAGTAAAAATGTATCCGGTGCATTGCCTCTCTGTTTCAGTAGTTGCAGGAAGGAAGCATGCTCCATAGAATGAATTAAGGTGAAAAACCAGGAGGGTTTACAACCTATTTAAAATATTCCCTGAGATCTGTTTTTATAAAGACTGCCGGAACCAACCAGGAGCCAATGGCTGTGAATCAGTGATCTAACAACAACCAGGACCATATTGATCAGAAGCCAACTAACCTACCAGATAGTCTGGAAGCAGGTCATCTGGAACTAAACCCTATAGACACGGACTGAACATACAAACTCCATGCAGATAACTCCTTTTCTGGAAATTGAAGACCCCACACATGTTGAACACTTAGCATCAGGTAGAATATGTAACCTTTTAATACATTCTGCAACCTTAAATACCGTTCTTTTGTTTGGAAAATATGATAAGAATTCTGAGTTTGGAATATGCAAAGCTGAAATCCTGTATGACATATAGGCCAAATATCAAAATTCAATTCACAACCAGTACTGAGAATTTGTATAAAGCGACCCTGTAGCCTGTATGTCTCCTGGGCCGCATTAGTGTCTCTGGGGGACCTGGAGTTATCAGCCACAGAAATGAAGCCTTATCAGCCCGGCCTGGGAACTCACAGATGGATCTGTAATTTGTGTCATATAGTGAGCCATGAATCTGGGTGAGGGGTGGAGGAATTAAGACTCAGGTGACAAATTGCTGCTTTATCAGCCTGTTGGAGCTCATTAACCAGCTATAATGAGTGATGATGGCAATGTGATAGTTCAGGGGTGATATGGCCCTGCACTCTAACATCAACTTTTCCACTTCCTCTATGGAACAATGTGTTGCAATGCTAGAAATGATGTCTTCATATACAGTCAGGTCCATAAATATTGGGACATAGACACAATTCTAATGTTTTTGGCTCTATACACCACAACAATGGATTTGAAATGAAACGAACAAGATGTGCTTTAACTGCAGACTTTCAGCTTTAATTCGAGGGTATTTACATCCAAATCAGGTGAACGGTGTAGGAATTACAACAGTTTGTATATGTTCCTCCCACTTTTTAAGAGACCAAAAGTAATGGGACAGATTAACAATCATAAATCAAACTTTCACTTTTTAATACTTGGTTGCAAATCCTTTGCAGTCAATTACAGCCTGAAGTCTGGAACGCATAGACATCACCAGACGCTGGGTTTCATCACTGGTGATGCTCTGCCAGGCCTCTACTGCAACTGTCTTCAGTTCCTGCTTGTTCTTGGGGCGTTTTCCCTTCAGTTTTGCCTTCAGCAAGTAAAATGCACGCTCAATCGGATTCAGGTCGGGTGATTGACTTGGTCATTGCATAACATTCCACTTCTTTCCCTTAAAAAACTCCTAGGTTGCCTTCTCAGTATGCTTCGGGTCATTGTCCATCTGCACTGCGAAGCGCCGTCCAATGAGTTCTGAAGCATTTGGCTGAATATGAGCAGATAATATTGCCTGAAACACTTCAGAATTCATCCTGCTGCTTTTGCCAGCAGTCACATCATCAATAAATACAAGAGAACCAGTTCCATTGGCAGCCATACATGCCCACGCCATGACACTACCACCACCATGCTTCACTGATGGGGTGGTATGCTTTGGATCATGAGCAGTTCCTTTCCTTCTCCATACTCTTCTCTTCCCATCACTCTGGTACAAGTTGATCTTGGTCTCATCTGTCCATAGGATGTTGTTCCAGAACTGTGAAGGCTTTTTAGATGTTGTTTGGCAAACTCTAATCTGGCCGTCCTGTTTTTGAGGCTCACCAATGGTTTACATCTTGTGGTGAACCCTCTGTATTCACTCTGGTGAAGTCTTCTCTTGATTGTTGATTTTGACCCACATACACCTACCTCCTGGAGAGTGTTCTTGATCTGGCCAGCTGTTGTGAAGGGTGTTTTCTTCACCAGGGATGGAATTGTTCGGTCATCCACCACAGTTGTTTTCCATGGTCTTCCGGGTCTTTTGGTGTTGCTGAGCTCACCGGTGCGTTCTTTCTTTTTAAGGATGTTCCAAACAGTTGATTTGGCCACACCTACTGTTTTTGCTATCTCTCTGATAGGTGTGTTTTGTTTTTTTCAGCCTAATGATGGCTTGCTTCACTGATAGTGACAGCTCTTTGGATCTCATATTGAGAGTTGACAGCAACAGATTCCAAATGCAAATAGCACACTTGAAATGAACTCTGGACCTTTTATCTGCTCCTTCTAAATGGGATAATGAGGGAATAACACACATGGCCATGGAAGAGCTGAGCAACCAATTGTCCCATTACTTTTGGTCCCTTAAAAAATGGGAGGCATATATACAAACTGTTGTAATTCCTACACTGTTCACCTGATTTGGATGTAAATACCCTCAAATTAAAGCTGAAAGTCTGCAGTTAAAGCACATTTTGTTTGTTTCATTTCAAATCCATTGTGGTGGTGTATAGAGCCAAAAAGATTGGAATTGTGTTGATGTCCCAATATTTATGGACCTGACTGTACTTTGCTATTGTAAAAAAAATCATAGTGTTATATTTTGAAACCATAAGTGTTTATTCATTGGCTAGAAGAGTTGTGTTGCTGAAGCTGAGGCAGAGTTGGAGTTGTGCTGCTAACGCAGAGCTAGAGCAATATTACTAGAGCCACAGTTGTGTAGAGCTGGAGTTGTGTAACTAGAACCTTCAGGGCCCCGGTGCAAGAAATTATGAAGGGCCCCCCTGACCCTTGGCCAGGGCCCTTCCCTCTTCCCACTGATCCTGGAGCCCTTTACTCCTGTCGCGGGTCTCTTTATTACGGTACCGCAGCGGGACCCATTCACAAGTTCTGCAGCGGGCCCCCTTTCTGCCATCTTCAGGCCGCCCCATGATGGTGAAATGCCAGGATCCGGTCACAATTGCAACCTTTGCAATCCTAATAGTTCCCTCACTGGTGTCGGTAGTTTTTTAATTTTTATTTTATTTTTGTATTTTTTTTACCATTTCATTTTATTTCTTTTACAATTTTATTTTTACAATTTTTTAGGAGTTCTGTTGGGGGGCTTTGATGAGATATCAGGGGTCTAAACAAACCTCAGCTCTCAATCTTCATCTGTGTAGCCTCAGCTGCACAGAATGAATGGACAGGAATAGCTGTGCACCGAGCTTCCCATTCATTCAGAAAATGGAAGTATAGTAAAAACAGTTTACTATGCTTCAGTTATGAATGAACCAATTGGTACCAATCACTGCCTCTGTTCATTCAGAAAAGGAAGGAGCCAGTAAGTGACAAATTTACCGACCCATTCCCATCTCTCCATCATGACTCATCTTCTACAGCAGCTGGCAGGAGAGAGGAGGGGGGAAGACAGCAGCTCTGTGGGGGGGGGGGGGGGGTGAACACAGGGGCCCTGGGAACAGCAAAAGACAAGTAAATTGGATAGAGAAAAATGGAGGAGATTGGTTCCTCTAAATGCCACCCCCGCCATCCCTCATATTCAGGTGTACAAGGGAGGTATATGGGCCCCCTGGACCATGGGGCCGGTTGCAATTGCGACCCCTGCAACCCCTATTGTTATGCCCCTGGTGTAACTAGAGCTGGAGCAAGCTGAAGTTGTATGCTAGAGCTGGAGCAAAGCTGGAGTTATGTACTAGAGCGGGAGTTGAGTACTAGAGCTGGAGCAAGCTGAAGTTGTGTACTAAAGCTGGAGTTCTGTAGTAGAGCTGGAGCAAAGTTGGAGTTGTGTACTAGAGCTGGAGTTGTATGCTAGAGCTGGAGCAAATCTGGAGTTGTGTACTAGAGCTGGAGCAAGTTGGAGTTGTATATTAGAGCTGGAGCAAAGCTGGTGTTGTGTACTAAAGATGGAGCAATTTGAAGTTGTGTATTA
>BLSH010092482.1:824840-841267 GCA_018402905.1 Glandirana rugosa
TAGAGGGGGTAAGAGGAGGATTACGTCCTCTAACCAAGGAGATATACGACGGGGGCGGCGGGGAGGATAGGTCAAATGAACAGAAGACGACAAGGGTCCCAGGGACACACGAAGGGACCAGGGGGGTGTCTCGACGACAGAAGGGGGGAGGAGAGAGGACGGTCGACGACATCTTCTACTCAGTACTACCTCTCTACCCTTGCCCAGTCATTTAAACAGTAAATGGCCGAGGAAGGAAAAGACTTTCCTGTCTCAGTCACTAACCATGGTTAACCAACTAAGTATTGACTTCGTATCATTTATCTCAACTCGCTTGGAGACCTTCAAGCCCAAGACGACCAGGCAGGCGATCGTTCGGGTTCCGTCCGGACCCGGACCCGGACTTTGTCCCGAAGTTCGGACGGACCAGCAGAACCCGAACTTCCAGAGGTTCGCTCAACTCTATTTACTATGCTTCAGTTATGAATCAACCAATTGGTACCAATCACTGACTCTGTCCTTTCAGAAAAGGAAGGAGCCGGTAAATGACAAATTTACTGACCCGTTCCCATCTCTCCATCATGACTCATCTTCTACAGCAGCTGGCAGGAGAGAGGAGGGGGGAAGACAGCAGCTCTGTGGGGGGACCAGGGAAGCACACAGGGACCCTGGGAACAGCAGAAGACAAGTAAACTGGATAGGAGGGGCGGCGGGGGCAGCATATAGAGGAACCAATCTCCTGCATTAGGAGGAGAATGGGGGAGATTGGTTCCTCTAAATGCCGCCCCCACCATCCCTCCTATCCAGGTGTACAAGGGAGGCACAAGGGCCCCCTGGAGCATGGGGCCCAGTTGCAATCGCAACCCCTGTAGTTACGCCCCTGAATGCAGCCATCGCATCTAAGAATTGGTCAGCTGCAATATAATAAACGTTTGCTTTTGGGTTTAATACTGCTTGAACTTGGTGAATGTTGAGTTCCCAGTGAACTGTGAAAATGCTGTGTAAGAAGTGACCCAGTGAATGATTTTCAGCTCCTGATATCTACTAAGGTTTCACAGTTCAGAGAGCTTTGTCTGATGTCTGGAAGTCTCAGCCATAAATAGTCTCCCACATACGGGTGTGATCACACCATGAACTCCCTGAACCCGGGAGATGTGATAGAAACACGTTACTGGGTACACTGGGGCCATGTGTAGTTTGTATTGATAACCTTGTTCATCTAATATCTTCTTACATAACAAAGGAATGACTAAAAGTGATTATAAAGTCTCATTTTTTTTCTTTTTAACCACTTCAAGACCGAGCCTCTTTTTGAGAGTCGGTGTTTACAAGTTAAAATCAGTTTTTTTGCTATAAAATTACTTAGAACCCCCAAACATTATATATTTTTTATAACACCCTAGAGAATGAAATGGCGGTCGTTGCAATACTTTATTGCGCAGCGGTCTTACAAGCGGCTTTTTAAAAAAAAAAAATCACTCTTTTGAGTTAAAAAATAAAACAACAGTAAAGTTAGCCCAATATGTTTCCATATTGTGAAAGATAATGTTACGCCATGTAAATTGATACCCAACATGTCATGCTTCAAATTTGCGCCCACTCGTGGAATGGCGATAAACTTTGGCACTTAAAAATCTCCATCGGCGACGTTTAAAAATTCCTACAGGTTACCAGTTTTGATTTACAGAGGAGGACTAGAGCTAAACGTATTGCTCTCGCTCTAACAATCGCGGCGATACCTCACATGTGTGATTTAAACACTGTTTTCATATGTGGGCAGGACTTACGTATGCGTTCGCTTCTGCGCACGAGCTCGGCGGGACGGGGCGCGTTACATTTTTTTTTTCCCTATTTATTTTACTTTTTATTTTTTATTTTTACACAGTCCATTACAAAAAAAATTGATCACTTTTATTCCTATTACAAGAAATTCCTTGAATTAGAAAAAAAACATGCCAGGACCTCTCTAATGTGAGATCTGGGGGTCACAAAGACCTCAAATCTCATATTTACACTAACATGCAATAAAAAGATAAAAATAAAATGACACTTGAAAAAAAAAATGTCTCCTTTAACCACTTGCTGACCGCGTAGCAACTATAGGCGGCGACAGAGTGGCTCTGTACCGCAAATCTCCGCTTATAGTTGTCACTCATGGGCACGACAGCTAGGGGGCAAATGCACGACACTGCACGCTCCCTGAGCGGGGCCGCGGGTCAGGCTGCCTCAATGTCCGCCGGCGACCCGCGATGGCCTGTGACAGAGCCAGAACGGGGAACCACCGATGTAAAAACGGCGGTTCCCCGTTCTGACAGGCGGCATGTCAGAGATCTACTGATCCCTGTACTCTTGATCACTTAGATCTCTGGTGCCCCTGGCAGCCCAACCCCCTCACAGTTAGAACACACCTAGGGAACACAGTTAACCCCTTCACTGCCCCCTGCAGGTTAACCCATTCCCTGCCAATGACATTTATACAGTAATCAATGGATATTTAAATTTCTGATCGCTGTATAAATGTCATTGGTCCCAAAAAAGTGTTGAAAATGTCAGACATGTCCGCCGCAATATCACAGTCCCGATAAAAATCGCAGATCGCCGCCTTTACCAGTAAAAAAAAAAAATTGTAAAAACGCCAGAAATGAATGTTTATGGTTTGCAAATGCGGCAACGTTTGCGCAAACCAATCAATAAACACTGTTTGCGATTTTTTTTTTACCAAAAATATGAGGAAGAATATAAATCGGCCAAAACTGATGATTTTTTTTGCTGGATATATGCATTTTAGCAAAAAGTAAGAATTTTTTTTTTCAAAATTGTCGCTCTTTTTTTATTTATAGCTGTGATCAGAAATGGCGCAGAGGTGACCAAATACCTCAAAAGAAAGCTCTGTTTGTGGGAAAAAAAGGACACAAATTTCGTTTGGGTACAACGTCGCATGACAGCACGATTGTCAGTTAAAGTGTCGCAGTGCCGAACCGCAAAAAGTGCTCTGGTCCTAAGGTGGGAAATCCTTCCGGTCCGTAAGTGGTTAAGAGCTATGGGCGGAAGTAACGTTTGTCATTGCTTCTGCCCTGCAATGCTATGGAACCGAGTGGGCAGCATCTTCGGCTCACAGGCATAGTGGCAAGAGGATCGGTTCGCCTTCGCTGCTACCGGCTGGTCCGGTAAGCGGCGGAGATGACCGTAACGTGCCAGGTGGGAAGGGGGCCCCTCTACCCACCACCGATAAAAGTGATCTTGAGGCAAATAATGGTGGCCACACAAAATATTGACACTTTGGGCCCAATTTGGACATTTTCACTTAGGGGTGTACTCACTTTTGTTGCCAGCGGTTTAGACATTAATGGCTGTGTGTTGAGTTATTTTGAGGGGACAGCAAATTTACACTGTTATACAAGCTGTACACTCACTACTTTACATTGTAGCAAAGTGTCATTTCTTCAGTGTTGTCACATGAAAAGATAGAATAAAATATTTACAAAAATGTGAGGGGTGTACTAACTTTTGTGAGATACGGTATATACACACAGCTTTGGGGTGTACACCCTAATGCAATAGAGGCTGTGGCTGTGCACACCTATGGAATCAGCCAATATTTTATAGGTTGGGTGGTCTCTGCTCTGTGTCGGGTAGCCCGGTGTTCATGTGCAGGGTTCACTTTAGTAAAATTAGATGCCGTTAATGGCGTGTCATCATTACCTGAACAGAGTCCTGTCCGCCGAGTCTTCGCAGTGATTTAAGCTCGCTGCACCATATGTAGATGAGTATTAAATCATACACAGAGTTACTGCATTTCTAACCATGATTTCCCCTGAGTAGATGGGCTCTCCATCAGGGACCAATATGCTTTATTAAATGAATAGGAGGAGAAGGGGCGTGGGGAGAACAGACTATGACATTCCAGCAGGACAATCCATACACAATAAACCTACAGCAGTCGGGCATTCGGAGCCCTCTGACCGTCCTACAGATGGACCAAAGTGGAAATGTTTTTCCACCTACTGAACAAAATGTGAAGCGTCAATACATTATCAGCTGCTGCGCCATTTGAGTTAATCGTATTAAACCCAAAAGCAAGCATTTCTTATATTGCAGCTTACCAGACATTAGATGTGACGGCTGCATTTGTTTGCTTCTTTAGGCTTTCTTTCTTCTATTTTCACCTGGTGATCCTGTCAGTATGTCTGTTGTTTTTCAAAAGAAAACCCGCCACTTCCGGGAGCTGCGATGCGTGCTTGGGGCCCCCCTCCTCCCCCGCCCGGTCCGGGCGCCTGGGGGTCTGGGGCGGGGCCTCTGACCACGCATCGGCGTCACGCTCCACGGCTGGTCAGGCGGCGTCTGTTTGACGTCGCGCCCCAGCACGCTGGTTTAGTCCTGGTGGTTCCAGTGAGGAAATGTCCACCGCACTGTGGAGCGACACTTGGCCGCCCGGGTGTTGGTGGCACTCCTCCTCTTGGACGCCTACGTGACGTTGGGGGCGGTCCCACGGCTCCATGCCGGCACATAAAGGGCCTTTCCTTTTTCCATTCCCTCCTTCACCCTTTGGTACTCAGCACTTTCCTCCCCAGCGTATGGACCCTCCTTCACTCACGGTAGGTTCGCCCTAGGGCGTCCCCCTCTTTTGGGCACCATCATGTGTTTCCACTTCCTTTCCATCCTGGTGCTCTCCATCTCCAAGTACCCAGTCCACTTCCCACTGCTACTCACTTTTTGGTTCACGGTCTACTTTCTTCACCTTTTCCTTTCATTTATTCAGCACCTGGCTTGTTTCTTATTTCCTTCCCGAGGTCACTCTCACCTTCCTAACCCCCCTTTTTTGTGCTGTTCTGTAGGCTGTGGTCATTCGCCCCCTCAGCTCCCGGGGTGGCGTGTTTGCTGGACCCCGGGCCCTTGCTTTGCTGCATCGGACCATACAGGTGGCCGCTCCGAGCACCAAGGATGTCAGGTTAGGTGCCCCCAATGTTTTCTTAATTTTTCAGCCCTTTCCCCGGTTTTATGGTTTGACTCTCAATTCTTATGGTAAAACAATTTTTTATTCTTACAGATATACTTGATGCATGTTTTATTGGCTCCTGACGAGTGGCACAGGCCACGAAACGCGTAGAGCCCACCACCAGATAATTACACTGCATATACTCTACTGCTTTCTCAATGTCTGTACAACCATTTCATGTGGAACACTGTTTACTATGTACTATGGACTATGTATTGCTTTTACTGTTGTACTGCTGATCAATAAATATACTTTGTACTTCATACCCACCAGCCGTCTTGCCTCATCTAAAGTCCCAAACCTTCCTTTTCTTTATTTTTCAAAAGAACAAGCCCACTTCCAGATGTTTCAGTTTACAGGGATGAGGCAAACCATTTAACACTGACAAGGGGTGCAAAAGGCATGAGTCAAAAGTCTCAGTGAACCGTCACAGTAATAAGCTCAAGCAGCTCAAAAATGATTGAGGGAATACTTAAGGCTCATTGAATACTTTGAATCACAGTGTATACAAGAGGTCCAAAATCTTGAATACAGCCAGCGGTTTGCTGTAAAGGATTATATAAAGTATGAGCTGGAGTTTGTCTTCAATTTGTTAGTGTATTTAAATCTGCTAGTACATCTAACACTCCTCTCCCTCTCTCATGCCCGCTGCGCTCTCCAGCAGTGTGACTGCGGGTGCGGCGAACTTGGTCTCCGCCGGTGAGCCGCGATTGCCTGGCAGAGAAGAACGGGGAACCGCTGATGTAAACAATGCAGTTCCCCGCTCTGTTAGGTGGCATGTAAGAGATCTACTGACCCTGTCACTGGGATCAGTTGGATCTCTGGTGCCCCTGGCAGCCCAGCCCCCTCACAGTTAGAACACGCCTAGGGAACACAGTTACCACCTAGAGCGCCCCCCCAGGTTAACCCCTTCACTGCCAATGACATTTATACAGTAATCAGCGGATACTTAAATTTCTGATCGCTGTATAAATGTCATTGGTCCCAAAAAAGTGTCAAAAATGTCCGACATGTCCGCCGCAATATCACAGTCTCGATAAAAAATCACAGATCGCCACCATTACTAGTAAAAAAAAAAAAAAAAGTAAAATCACCAGAAATGAATTCTCATGGTTTGTAAACGCGGCAACTTTTGCACAAACCAATCAATAAACGCCGATCGCGATTTTTTTGCGAGGAAGAATATAAAGCGGCCAAAACCGATGAATAAATTTGTTTTTTTATTTTTTTTCTTTGGATTTGTATTTTTGCAAAAAGTTAGAAATATTGTTTTTTTTTGCCAAATTGTCGCTCTTTGTTTGTTTATAGCGGTGATCAGAAATGACGCAGAGGGGATCAAATACCACCAAAAGAAAGCTCTATTTGTGGGGAAAAAAGGGCGTCAATTTTGTTTGGGTACAACGTCGCACGACCGCGCAATTGTCAGTTAAAACGTCTCAGTGCCGAATCAGAAAAAGTGCTCTGGTCCTAATGTGGGAAATCCTTCTGGTCCTTAAGTGGGTAAAGCTGAAATATGATTTGCTTATTGTATATTTTGCCTTACCTCCTTTCCCCCCTCATCAACATTCTAAATAACATTTTAATTGCATACCTTATTTTAGTCTCAGTGACATCATCATTGGGTCTCTGTGCTTCTCTATGCAATGCAGGCAAATCATGGCTGGTGGGAGGGGCTAGTGGGGCAGTGGTAAATTATCTTTTGATCAGTTTATAGCTCAAGGGTTGGCAGAGGCGGCTCTAGGCTTTGTGAGGCCTTAGGCAAAACCTAGACATGAGGCCCCACTCACACCCATAATGGGAAAAATAATTCAAGCGATAAAAAAATATACTTTATAAATTGCATATGTAAAGAGCTTTAAAGTGCTGGTGTCAGTGCCCTCTATCTCAGTGCTGGTGTCAGTGTCAAATTAGGTGGATGCGAGGCCCCTCTGAGTGTGAGGCCTTAGGCGACCGCCTAATTTGCCTAATTAGAGAGCTGCCTCTGAGGATTCGTTTTCACACATTGGTTGATCCTAATTACCAAAAATATACTGTTGTAATGTAGCTACTACAGCTTCAACTTAGTGTTGATGGGGGATTCCCTCCCACAGCACCATTGCGTTCTGCCATTGGGGAGCCTTCCCTGCTGGCAGAACACGGCAGCACTGATCACTGGCGGCAGCTATAGCCGCTGGCAGTAACCGCATGCAAAAAAACTGATAGGCCAGTTGTACTAAAGTCCATTGATGGATTGACTTTAGTACAACCAGCCTGCCCATAGATGGATCAAATCTCGGCCGGTCACTGCTGCTGAACTGGACAATTTTCAATCCCACTATGGCTGGCTTTAATTTATCTAATAGGACACGGCGCTTTGTGTGATAGATACAGCAGGCGCGGCCCAGGAGCAGATGTGTGTGGCAGGTGGACGTGATGTCCGCCGGCCACCCGCAATTGCTACACAGAGAGGTAGAACAGGGATCTGCCTATGTAAACAAGGCAGTCAACTCCCCCCACCCCACGGTTAGAAAGCACCTCCCTAGGACACACTTAACCCTTTGATCGCCCCAGGTGTAAATCCCTTCCCTGCCATTGTCATTAGTACAGTGACAGTGCATTTTGTTTTAGCACTGATCGCAGTATCGGTGTCACTGGTCTCCAAAAAGTGTCACTTAGGGCTTGTTTACACTTTGCTTCAAAACAAGGCATCAGACAAGCTTTGTTAAAGCTCTGTTAACGCCAGTCAAAGCTCCTGTCACTAAATAAAATGGTTAGCTTACAGCCCTGTTTACACCTTGCGTTGGCTTTGCTTCGCTTCAGCTTCGAGTCAAAAATTATACCCCATGTAGCTTTAGCCAGGCTTCAAAGCCTCTCTAACGCCTCGATAGAAGTCTATGACAAAGCTTGTTTGAAGCTCACTTGAAGCACCTGTGGCTTTTCAGAGGCTGTAATTCAGCTTTGGCTTGGCTTTGTTTTGGAGAAATTGCAGGTGTGAGATATCAACAAACACACAGGGCATCTGCAAAGCTTCAACAAAGCTTCAAAAGTGCATCACTGAAGCCTCGTTGAAGTACCGCCGAAGCCTCTAAAACACATCATAAAAGCTTGTTGAAGCTGTATGAGCTTTAATGAGCATTGAAGCTGAAGCAAGTGTAAGCTAGTCCTTAGGGTCCGATCTGTCCGCCACAATGTCACAGTCAAGCTAAAAATTGCAGGTTGCCGCCATTACCAATAAAAACAATTAAAAGTCCCTAAATCTATCCCCTATTTTGTAGATGCTATAACTTTTGCACAAACCAATCAATATACGCTTACCAAAAATATGTAGCAGAATACGTATCGGCCTAAACTGGTGAATACATTTTGTTTTTTTATATATATATATATTTTGGATATGTATTATAGCAAAAAAGTAAAAAAAATTTTTTTTTTCAAATTTGTCGCTATTTTTATGTTTATAGCGTAGAAAATAAAAATCCCAGAGGTGATCAAATAGCACCAAAAGAAAGCTCTATTTGTGGGAAAAAAAGGACGTCAATTTTATTTGGGTTCAGCGTTGCACGACCGCGCAGTTTTTGGTTAAAATAACGCAGTGCCGTATCACAAAAAATGGCCTGGTCATTAAGGGGGTAAATCCTTCTAGAGCTGAAGTGGTTAAAGGAGAAATGTGGGAAGTAAAAAAAAAACAAACATACTGTAGATACTCACCAATGCTACAGCAGTCCTCCGACGGCTCTATGCCTGAGAACTGAGATGACCACTTTTATGTTGTCTGCTCTGAGCAGAGGGCAGTGGCAGTCAAACACCACTCTCTGCTCTGCCCCTCCAGCTAGGGTTGCCACCTGTTTTATTCACCTGGACAGTCCAGGTTTTGAATCTTGTGTCCGGGTTTCAGGCAGACTGAACCCTGGGCACATTATTCAGACCTGGCTGTGGCTCCCCAAGTAAACAAGATAGTGACACAAATCTGTTGCCATCTGGGAGCTGTGGGCGGCTGTCTGGGGGCAGCTTCAACACCACTGGGGGGGGGCAGGGCGATGATGTCAGCAAGAGCAATTTAGCTACACCCACTGTTCACTGCAGCACGCTATGTGCACCGCATTACTGTTCTCCTTGGGGCACCCAAAGGTGTCCCAGGCTGCTAAAGTGCCCGGGTTTGGTTGAAGAAAAGGTGGCAGCCCTACCTCCAGCGCTCACTGGAGCACCGGGCTGTGGAGGGGGCGGGAGCGGCTGGCTTAGGAACTCAGCGGCATACTGAGAGGCTGAGCCAGCTGCCAGCCGGGTATCTGGGTGGATCCCGACATTAATGTCTGGATACATTCAGAGACTGTAGCGGCTCTGTGATGTCAGCTGACAGCGGACTTTAGTCTGCTGTTGGCCAATTTTGGGTCACAGGGGTGCTAAAGTAAGTGCATTCCTGTGACCCACATGCAAAGTATGACCAAATAAGCTTTGGCCATGCCTCTCTTTTAATTAGTTGGTGTGCTGGCAATAAGGAAGAAGGGAGTAGGTAGGAGCACAGATGTTTTCTCGGGAATAGAGAATAGGTATTTATTTATTTCATTTGTATGTCGTTAGCGACATTCCTCCTGTACTGTGTCAATATTCATCACGTAGTCACTTTCCCAGGAATCTTAGTAGGATATTCAATATGTTTATAGAGCTCACTCCTTAAGTTTACAATGTCTGTTCCAGCTACTATAAACCCATTACTGCAAAATGTATAAATAAAGGCGTACTAACAATGTACTAACAATGTACTAACAATGTACTAACAGTGTTCTAACAATGTACTAACAGTGTACTAACAATGTACTAACAGTGTTCTAACAATGTACTAACAGTGTACTAACAATGTACTAACAGTGTACTAACAATGTACTAACAATGTACTAACAGTGTACTAACAGTGTACTAACAGTGTACTAACAATGTACTAACAGTGAGTCCTGTGGTCAGCGATATCACAAAGGCTTGCATAGCACAGATGACATGGATGGAAGATAACGATCTGTGATTCCCAAAGTTCCAATGATTCTTAAGAAGAGTTTGATTTAAAGTGGAACTCTGGGCAGAATTAGAAATGGCGTATATCAGGGATAAACAATTAGCGGACCTCCAGATGTTGCAAAACTACAAGTCCCATCATGCCTCTGCCTCTGGGTGTCATGCTTGTGGCTGTCAGAGTCTTGCTATGCCTCATGGCACAGCTGGAGGTCCGCTAATTGCATAGCTATATTGCGTATATAATGCAACCTGTCACTGGCATTAAGGCTAGGTTCACACTGCTGCGGTGCGGGAACCCTGCGAATTCACTGCGGGTTCCCGCATCGCAGGTCTCTGAGCGGCAGTTCACACTGCCATATGCGATCTCTGGGGAGTGTCAATACAATGTTAATGACACCCCCAAATGAGTACGCATATCGCACTGCGAACTGCAAACTCGCACAGGAATCGGATCGCATGGTGTGAACCACCATGCGATCCGATTCTGACCCTGCGAAAAAAAAGGGTCCTGTGCGAGTTTGCTCCGATTGCGATGCGAATTCAGCCATACAATCTCTATGGCTGATTTTGCATCGCACAGAGATCGCATATGGTTCACACTGCAGTGCGGTGCGAAATCATATGCGATCTCTGTGATCGGAGCAGTGTGAACCTAGCCTCTGGCTAGGTTCACACTGCTGCGGTGCGAATTTTCTGCGAACTGAATACGATTGCGATGCAAGTTTTTTCAGTTCAGACACAAGTGCGATTTCTACATGTGTTGGTGCGAATCTACTGCAAAGCTGTAGCTGGAGATGGAGGGGGAAGCTATCGCAGTGATGTGAATGGGAGATTGCGTTTTCAATCCGTGTTCTATTGTAGTCTATGGAGCTGAATTCGCAACGCACAGCATCGCACACGGATCAAACTCGCACAGGACCCTTTTTCTTCACGGATTAGATTCGCAACGCATCAATGTGAACTGCACTGGTAGAACACTATGTTATTGGAGATGACTTGCGAATTTAATCTATCGCAACGCAATCTATTCGCAGTACAGTTCGCAGCAGTGTGAACCTAGCCTAAAACAGAACTAACCACTTGCCGACCACAATACACACACACATATATATATATATATATATATATACAGTATCTCACAAAAGTGAGTACACCCCTCTCAATTTTGTAAATATTTTATTCTATCTTTTCATGTGACAACACTGAAGAAATTACACTTTGCTACAATGTAAAGTAGTGAGTGTACAGCTTGTATAACAGTGTAAATTTGCTGTCCCCTCAAAATAACTCAACACACAGCCATTAATGTCTAAACCGCTGGCAACAAAAGTGAGTACACCCCTAAGTGAAAATGTCCAAATTGGGCACAATTAGCCATTTTCCCTCCCCGTGTCATTTGACTCGTTAGTGTTACAAGGTCTCAGATGTGAATGGGGAGCAGGTGTGTTAAATTTGGTGTTATCACTCTCACTTTATCATACTGGTCACTGGAAGTTCAACATGGCACCTCATGGCAAAGAACTCTCTGAGGATCTGAAAAAAAGAATTGTTGCTCTACATAAAGATGGCCTAGGCTATAAGAAGATTGCCAAGACCCTGAAACTGAGCTGCAGCACAGTGGCCAAGACCATACAGCGGTTTAACAGGACAGATCCCACTCAGAAAAGCGCCTCGCCATGGTCGACCAAAGAAGTTGAGTGCAGTGCTCAGCGTCATATCCAGAGGTTGTCTTTGGGAAATAGACGTATGAGTGCTGCCAGCATTGCTGCAGAGGTTGAAGGGGTGGGGGGTCAGCCTGTCAGTGCTCAGACCATACGCCGCACACTGCATCAAATTGGTCTGCATGGCTGTCGTCCCAGAAGGAAGCCTCTTCTAAATATGATGCCCAAGAAAGCAGATTAAGGATATGGATGACTGATGAGACCAAGATAAACTTATTTGGTTCAGATGGTGCCAAGCGTGTGTGGCAGCAACCAGGTGAGGAGTACAAAGACAAGTGTGTCTTACCTACAGTCAAGCATGGTGGTGGGAGTGTCATGGTCTGGGGCTGCATGAGTGCTGTTGGCACTGGGGAGCTACAGTTCATTGAGGGAACCATGAATGCCAACATGTACTGTGACATACTGAAGCAGAGCATGATCCCCTCCCTTCAGAAACTGGGCCGCAGGACAGTATTCCAACATGATAACGACCCCAAACACACCTCCAAGATGACCACTGCCTTGCTAAAGAAGCTGAGGGTAAAGGTGATGGACTGGCCAAGCGTCTCCAGACCTAAACCCTATTAAGCATCTGTGGGGCTCCTCAAACGGAAGGTGGAGGAGTGCAAGGTCTCTAACATCCACCAGCTCTGTGATGTCGTCATGGAGGAGTGGAAGAGGACTCCAGTGCCAACCTGTGAAGCTCTGGTGAACTCCATGCCCAAGAGGGTTAAGGCAGTGCTGGAAAATAATGGTGGCCACACAAAATATTGACACTTTGAGCCCAATTTGGACATTTTCACTTAGGGGTGTACTCACTTTTGTTGCCAGCGGTTTAGACATTAATGGCTGTGTGTTGAGTTATTTTGAGGGGACAGCAAATTTACACTGTTATACAAGCTGTACACTCACTACTTTACATTGTAGCAAAGTGTCATTTCTTCAGTGTTGTCACATGAAAAGATAGAATAAAATATTTACAAAAATGTGAGGGGTGTACTCACTTCTGTGAGATACTGTGTATATATATACAGGGCTGCTGTTATAAATCACAGGGCCCCATACAGCCTACCTGACAGGGCCCCCCATTCCCGGCCGGAAGTGACTGAGGACATAGATTTATCAGCCCCTTTCTTTGCTGCCTCATTTGCAAAGATGAATGAAATGGAAGCACTCTGAAGCTTCTTGCTCATCCACAAGCTTGAGCATAGTAAACAGTTTACCAGGCTTCGGTGATCAATAGGTACAGGGGTGATTGGTACCAATCACTCACTGTGTTCATTCAGGAAAGGAAGGGGCCAATAAATGTGTGTGCCCGCAGCAGCTTCCGGCAGGAGAGGAGAGGAAAGTAGAGGAGAGGAGGGAAGCCGGCAGCACTGCAGAGGAAAGGGGCACACAGGGGGGCCCGGACAGCAGATGGAAAGGGTGCAAGTGCTAGAACCACTTCCCTGCAGTACAGCCAGAGGGAGAATCTGACAGCACTGCAGGGGAAGGCAGATGATGATTGGTATCTGCAATAAGACAGTAAAGCCGGCCCTCCTGCTCAGCAGGTGCCTGGACCCCTCTTTTGAACTGATGGGGCCCGGGCCCAGTACAGGAGAGCTGGCTGTACTGCTTTATCAGCGGCTCTGTGTATGTATATGTGTATGAAAATTCCTGTGCGAAATTCGCATTGTGTGCACGGGGCTTTAGTCTGCCTCCAATATCAGGGACAGTTAGTCAGTTCCCACACCAGCATCAGTTAGTGTCAGATTGTCCGCTGCACTATCGCAGTCCCACTATAAGTTTCTGATCACATCCATTACCAGTATTAAAAAAACAAAATCCATTATCTATACCATAATTTGTAGATGCTATACATTTCACGCAAACCAATTATACACTTATTGGGATTTTTTTTACCCAATAAGTGTATAAAGGCACGTTGGCCTAAATCTATGAAGACATTTTATTTTTAATTTTTTTTATTGGATGTTTTATAGCAGAAAGTAGAAAATATTGTTTTTTTGTTTTTTTTACAATTTTTTTTTTGTTTGTTTATGTTACAAGAAATAAAAAACCCAGTTGTGATCAAATACTACCAAAAGAAAACTCTATTTGTGTGAAAAAAATGATATAAATTTCGTTCGGTACAGCACTGCATGAACGCGCAATTTCCAGTTAAAGTAGCGCAATACTAAATAGCAAAAAATGGCCTGGTCATGAAGGGGGTAAAACCTTCCGGAGCTAAGTTTTGCCTAATAGGGTTAAGAAAAACTTGGCTGGTACAAGCGCTATAAAGAAACAGTAACTACATATCAATCCACCACAATGTTTCCACCAAGTTCAGTCAGTTGTTTTTTTATCTATTCCCGTAAAATAGCACTTAACCTGGAAGAGGGAAAACCGTTTGCTACAAATTGCCTTCATTTGTAAGAAACAAAAAATAAAAAAATTAATAAATTCAGAAAGACGACATTGCGGTTGCTACAGGAGGCTGACTTTTGTTTGAAGGAGGCTTGTCTTGTGGACGATTGTTCATGACCAACAATAGACCCGTCTGCAGATGTAAGGGAACAATTAAGCCTCGTACACACGGGACGACGATTGTATACAACAGGTCCTACTAATCACCGTTGTATGCGATATCGATCGTTCGTATGCGCGATTAGAACAGCCGACATACGACGTTGTATGAGCAGACTAGAAAACTTGGTCGTACCAACAAGCACTCATACGACCGTTGTACCGTGTGTACAGAGCAGTTGGTACAACAAGTTGTATTGTGCAAAACACGCATGCTCAGAAGTCAGGAACGGCCGGATGTTAATTACATGCACCTGAACGTTCTTCTGTGGTCGTACGATCGTGTAGTGCAGTCAGCAAGTTACATTATGGAACATAGATTTGCGACGATCGTACGTACGATCGTCGTCCCGTGTGTACGAGGCTTAAGGTAAAGAAACAACAGGGCTTTATATCTTTCAATGAGGATGTGTAATGATCTCCTGCAGTAGTGATTGAATATTAACTGAAAGCAAATTTTGGGTGACAAATAGCGGTGTGAATGATGTATTAAATGGCTAAGCTTGCGAAGAAAATAATATCATGGTAATACATTGTGCATTACTTTTATTGTATTTTATATTCATTTTATTTTTATTCAATTTTATTTGTACATTGCATCATTGGATCACAGGCCGAATTGCATTTGCTATTTTATTAATTTATTTTTTTATTTATTACAGGTACTTATGTAGTGCTGTCAATTTACGTAGCACCCCGGTCTTGAACCAAATTTAGCTTGCTAGGTGGTAACTAGCCTGGCCAATTGTTAGGGGATCCCTTGATTCTTTCCCTAATTCTGAGTTTGATGCACCTCTCTCCTCTGCCACAGAGTGGCATTGCTACTTATGGCACTGGCATGATAAGGTGCATATGAACTTTGAGTATGACTAGATAGGCTGCTCTAGCCAATTGGCAGGGGGTTTTCTTGGACCCCGCGGCCTGCTGGGAGCCTATTTATGTGGGAGGAGTCAGTTCTGTGGCACCCGGGCGGCTGTCTGGGTGGACGTGTGTTGAAGACTCCCGGTTGATAGGCCAAAATCCTGGGGCCTATCTGGGAGCGCCTGGTTGCTAGGCAGTCTGAGGCCTACCCAGGATGAGGGACAGCAGCATGGGGTTGCCACCTCATACCTTTAAACCCGAACACATATTAATTACACAGGTTCTGAGGCTAATTTAATGCAGATAAAGCACTAAATGAGTTTAATTAACAATTCAATCAGCCATAGAAGCTGTGTAATTAATATGTGTCAGGTTTAAAGTGATGAGGTGGCAACCCTACAGCAGTTTGGGGCTTCACGTCGGAAGCCTAACCAAGTTGCACAGAGTTCTGCCGGCTGGAGAGCCCCTCTTTGTTGGAGGTGAAGGCACAGAGTTGCTAATGGAGGAAAACAATTCCTGTCGCCAGAAGCAAAGCATGAACCAGGGTCAGAGGTAAAGGGGAAACTGTTGCGCTTAAGGGACAACGCTCCTGTTATCAGAGTTCAGAGTCTGAGAGAGGACCAGAGCAGCCTTTTTCACAAACCAGGGACAGTGAAGAAGTTGGGAAAGTCTCAGCGGAAGTCAAGCTAGGAAGCCAGCAGGATAAAAGGGGAGACGCTTGCAGGAGAGCTCAGCAGTTGGGCTGAAGAGCTGAGTATCCTGGCCCTAACCCTCTCTCCCCAGTTCTTTAAGAGAAAATAAATCTCTTTTGTTCTGCATCATCAAAGTGTCTGGTGCCCAACTCAATTCTTCTACCTGCACCCACCATGCCTAGTAACCCACTCTGTGAAGATGGATATCAGATATCCCTGGATCTGGAGGTCACCATCAGGCCTCTAGGGACCAGGGCCATGGCTACACATATATTGTATATTCACATCAGTCCCTGCCCTCAAGGAGCTTACACTCTAAGGTCCCTAACTCACATTCATACACATACTAGGGCCAATTTAGACAGGAGCCAAATAATCTACTAGCATGTGTTTGGAGTGTGGGAAGAAACCGGAGTACCCAGAGGAAACCCACACAGGCACAAGGAGAACATGCAAACTCCAGGCAGGACGTGCTGTGGTTGGGATTCTATGAGGATGTCATACCAGTGCTGAGGAAGATGTCAGTAATATATTATTATTTCTATTATATATTTTTTTAAAATTATGAATAACACGACAAACATTGTAAAAATAAATATAGATAAATAAAAATGAATACATACAATAAAAAAAAAAAAAAAAAAAAAA
>BLSH010092482.1:907266-926235 GCA_018402905.1 Glandirana rugosa
AAGTACCATGAGACGAGGGGTGATGTGAAGGGGGGCAGAGAACACTACAGTGGGCAGAGGGTGATGTGAAGGGGGGCAGAGGACACTACAGTGGGCAGAGGGTGATGTGAAGGGAGCAGAGTACATTCGATTGGGCAGAGGGTGATATGAAGGGGGGCAGAGGACACTACAGTGGGCAGAGGGTGATGTGAAGGAAGGCAGAGATGGAAAGGCACAGAACACTAGTGTGGGTGTGGGGGGGGGGCAGAGGACACTACAGTGGGCAGTGGGTGATGTGAAGGGGGGCAGGGGACACTACAGTGGGCAGAGGGTAATGTGAAGGAAGGCAGAGATGGAGAAGCACAGAACAATAGTGTGTGTGGGTGGGGGGGCAGAGGACACACTGCATGAAAACCGTATACAATTCAGGCAGGAATCGCTCCACATTGCTGTTCAAATCACATGACATTATTTGCAGTGCGATTTGAGCCCATTCATTTTGTATGGGCTCTAATCACACAGCAAATGTATTGGTACTCGGTATCGGTGCGTATTTGACCTAGGTAAAATAATAAAATGTTGGGATTTTTGGAGAACATCACACTGTTATATTTTGACATATCAGGAATTTCTTCATGCAGACTTGAAAAGTTACTGAAAAGTCCACTTTTATATCTGTCCTCTATATGGCAGCCCCCTCTGCCACTAGGAAGCCAGGGCACTCATAAAGGCCTCTTTCACAACAGGGTTATATACACGGCGCATTTTAGCAGAGCCAAACTGGCCGGCTTAATGATTAAAATATTCTTTGAACAAAGGAGCTCAGTCCTTCCAGGGTCTGCCTGCACAGTGACGTACAATTAACACCAGCAATTAATTCACGCATTACCTTAATTCTGTATGTTTTGCCTACAAGCAGATAAGACGCCTCTATTTTTTCCCTTTAATTAATATCATTTCCCTATAAATACAAAGTGGAGGATGTGCGAGTCTAAGAGAATTACTTGTATTTTTATGTAATTTTTAGAGCACAAATTTGTATTTGTAAATTGATTTTGTAATTATCGGTTGCTTCTGCCAAGTCAGAATATTGTGTGATTTTAGAGGTTAAAGCAAAAATCTGGGCAGAATATATATATTGGCTGCAAACGCTGATCGGATGCTGGTTTTCTAGCACGGCCCAGCGACAAAAGTTGGTCCTTAGACAGGATACTGTCGGAAGGACAGCTCTACACATGGTCTGAATGTCAGCCGGTCGCTGCTGAACCGGCCAATATTCAGACCACATGTACCCAGCTTTAGGGTTCATTACTTCTCAAGGGATGCAGACAAGGCAACTTTCCTCATTAGAAGACTGCAAGTGCATCAGCTGATTTTACTGAATGTAGACATTTTCATTCAGGAACCAAATTTCCCAAGGCCATAGTAGAACATACAGCTTTTTCTTAAGAACAGCTACCAGTAGGAATCTGCGAAAAAGCTTAAAGTGGTTGTCAACTCGTGACAACCACTTTAACCTACAGGTAAGCCTATAATAAGGTTCATATGTAGGTGCCCTGCATATCTCCTAAACCTGCACGGTTCAGGAGATATGCAGTGTACTAGCTGTGCCAATGTAATTTCGGCCTCCGTGATGTTTCTTCACTGAGATCGTGCCGTGACTGGCGGCTCCTGTGCGCATGCGGGAGTGACGTCACGCGACTCCGGCCAGTCACAGAGCCAGAGATCATGGCCCCGGAAGGAAGAGGGGCAGAAGATGGACATTGCCAGCACAGGGGACATTGCTGGACATCGCAGGCTTCATTTGCAGGTAAGTGACACATAATGGGCTACTATGTGATGCATAGTAGCCCATTATGCATCTACTTTGCAGGAGAATATAGAGGAAGAAAACCAAATCTGGGTTTGCTTCCTCTTTAACATTCGTGCAATGTACATAGATCACCCAGAGGGTATTGTTTTTTTGTCAACAAACATGGAGTTACCCTTTAAGTCAGGGTTCGTCAAATCCCATGCGCCAGGTTGCCATGGCAACAATAAATTGCGTCCTGGCGCCTGGGCTGCCACCTGAATGCTTCTACAGACTCAGCGTGCCAACCCCCTGCCCCCACTATGTATCCCAGCCTTCGCTTGCCCATCTGTGGGCCCAGGACTGGCAAAGCGGGTGCCACCAGGGAGAGGGAAGGGAGGAAAGCAGACACACGTCCGCTCTCCTCCCCTTTTTATTGTTTGCTAGGAAGTGACGTGTATGACATCACTTCCAGGCCCCTATTGACAGTTTCCCCGGCCATCAAGGCGGGGAAAGAATGTAATGCAGTGCGGTGTGCATTACATTCACTGGAGCACAGGGGAGACATGCAGAGCCTTTAGACCTTGGATGTCTCATTAAAGAGAACCCGTCTCCAAAAAATGTGATGAAAAAAAAGTTAAAGAGGTGTTCCGGCCCGCCCCACGAAAAATTAAATACTATAGCTGCTGACTTTTAACCACTTCAATCCCAGGCACTTAGAACACTTCCCACCCAGACCAATTTTCAGCTCGTGCGACGCTGTACCCAAACAAAATTTTTATAATTTTGTTCCCACAAATAAAGCTTTCTTTTGCTGGTATTTGATCACCTCTGTGGTTTTTATTTTATGCGCTACACATAAAAAAAGACCGAAAATTATTGAAAAAAAAACTGTTTTTCTTTGCTTCTGTCACAAAACCTTGTATAAGTACATTTTCTCCTTCACTGACGGGCACTGATGTGGCTACACTGATGGGCACTGATGAGGCTAGACTGACGGGCACTGATGAGGCAGTACAGATTGGCACTGATGAGGTGCCACTGATGATGGGGCACATATATGCAGCACTGTTTGACACTGATAGGCGGCACTGATAAGCAACACTGACGGGCACTGATATGCGGCACTGATGGACACTCATAGGCGGCACTGATAGGTGGCACTTGGCACTGATGGGCACTGATAGGTGGCACAGGTGGGCACAGGTGGTCACTGATAGGTGGCACTGGTGCATATAGCACTGTTAGGGATGGCACTGGCAGGCATCATATATGGGCACAGTGCCATCCCTACAGTGCACTGTATTGCCCTTACCTTGTGGTCTAGTGGGGGCTCCCTGGTGGTCCTGGGCGGCCTCCATGTTGTCTCCCTGGTGGTCCTGGGCGGCCTCCTTATGGTCTCCCGGGGGGGCTCCCTGGTGGTCGAGTAGGGTGATCCTGAGGGGGGCTGCGCTGATAAACATCACAAACATCATAAACACGATAAACGGCTCTTCCTATTTACACAGTGATCAGTCGTGATTGGTCACGGCTGATCACATGGTAAAAGTCTTCCGATGGAAGCCTTTTACCTCGGTCGGTAATGCGGTGGGTCAGACTGACCCACGGCACCACCGATCGCCGCGATTCGCGGGGCACCCGCGGATTATCCTGAGGACGTCAATAGATGTCCAGTCAGGATAATGAACACCCCGCCCGGACGTCATTTATTAATAGGCTGGGCGGGAAGTGGTTAATATTAGGACACTTACCTGTCCAGGGTTCCTGCGATGTCAGCACCCCAGCTGATTTTCGGATCGGCTGTCGGGTGCTGCTGCTGCCATTCCTGGCAAGAGAAACCGGCAGTGAAGCCTCTCCCTACTGTGCATACGCTAGGTGCGCTACGCTTTCTAATTGGCTCGGCGGCAGAGGAAGGAGGAGGGGCCGAACTTTCGAGGGACGGTGCCGTCTCCGGAAGTGGGGAAGGGGTACCTATCAAAAACAGGTACCCGTTCCCCCCTTCCCCCTGAAAGGTGCCAAATGTGGCATCGGAGGGGGAGGGGAGGAGACAGATAAGCAGAAGTTCCACCTTTTGAGTGGAACTCCCCTTTAAGTAAAACACATTTTACACACCCAAGCACATAAACCCCCCCACGTATACGCATACAAAAAAACCTGGCTGCAGAACTCACTAGACATGTGCAATTCGTTTATTCGTTTAAATCCATTTATTATCAATCTGAACTGTACAAAACAGGAAAGGGATATAAAAAGATATCCAAGGAATTGAGAATGCCAATCAGCAATGTTTAAACTCTAATCAAGAAGTGGAAAATGAGGGGTTCTGTTGAAACCAAACCACGGTAAGGTAGACCAACTAAAATTTCAGCCACAACTGCCAGGAAAATTGTTCGGGATGCAAAGAAAACCCCACAAATAACTTCAGGACTCTCTGAAAACATGCAGTGTGGCTGTTTCAAAATGCACAATAAGGAGGCACTTGAATAAAGATGGGCTGCATGGTCGAGTCGCCAGAAGAAAGCCATTACTATGCAAATGCCACAAAGTATCCCGCTTACAATACACCAAACAGCACAGAGACAAGCCTCAAACCTTCTGGCACAAAGTCACTTGGAGTGATGAGACCAAAATTGAGCTTTTTGGCCACAACCATAAACGCTTCATTTGGAGAGGAGTGAACAAGGCCTATGATGAAAGGTTCACCATTCCTACTGTGAAACACGGAGGTGGATCGCTGATATTTTGGGGATGTGTGAGCTACAAAGGCACAGGAAATTTGGTCAAAATTGATGGCAAGATGAATGCAGTTATCAAAAAATACTGGAGGAACATTTGCATTCATCAGCCAGGAAGCTGCGCATGGGACTTGGACAATCCAACATGACAATGATCCAAAACACAAGGCCAAGTTGACCTGTCATTGGCTACAGCAGAATAAAGTGAAGGTTCTGGAGTGGCCACCTCAGTCTTCTGACCTCAATATCATTGAACCACTCTGGGGAGATCTCAAACATGCAGTTCATGCAAGACAGCCCAAGAATTTCCAGGCTTTTTGCCAAGAGGATTGGGCAGCTTTACCATCTGGGAAGATAAAGAGCCTCATCCACAAACACCACAAAAGACTTCAAGCTGTCATTGATGTTAGAGGGGGCAATGCACGGTATTAAGAACTGGGGTATGTAAACTTTTTATCAATGTCATTTGGGTAATTTCTGTTGTCATTATGATATAAAAGGAGTAAACACAGTTGATTGATAATAAATGGCTTCAGCCAAACACCAACCATGAGTGAAAGAAAAGTTTTTGTGTTCTCATTCATATTCTCTGAAAAATGGAGAAAGAAATCATAAATTCTGCCAGGGTATGTAAACTTATGAGCACAACTCTATATATATATAAAGGTAAAAATGATTTAGGTGGGAATTGTATTCAGAATTAACATCAACTTAACCGACGCCGGCTGAGGAGGCTAAATTTGGTCTTTGAGTCTCGACTTAAGTGGTCTCTAGTCATGAAAGGGTTGAGGAGTAATTAATAGACACATTTATATATACAGTCTATTAGTTCATTTGAAAAAGTAAAGGTACATAAGGAACATCCGGAGGGGAGAGAGCCAACAGTGGAACAGACGGCGGTGGATTACTCAGCGCCAAACCCTGCTAAATTAATAAACGCTTTGGAGCTGGCAATCAATGGAGACGAGCTGCCTTTATCTTCTCCCTAATAACTAATGATTGGTCTACAAACACAGATAGTCACCCGGTTTATATAACTGTTTACACAGCGTTATCTGGATCAGTGCGTGCAGGCGGGTCATAGTGCAGTACCAGTGGAGGGGAAATTTGCTGCCCGAGTCAATATTATTGTTAGGTGTGAGTCTAATTGGCATAAAAAGGAGCCACACAAGCTCAGCCCCGGCCATTGTGTGCGCTCGCTGTATAGAAATGAGGATTCGGCCTTTGTGTTTACTCGACGCAAATTCGACAAATATTTTGCTAGATCTTTTTTTGACTTCTACCAACTCTCCTGTGTCTCACGGGAACATACAACGAGAGTGTGTGTACAGTCACCTGGTTTGTCAATAAATGATTAAAGAGGACCTGTTGTCATAGACAAGGGAAGCCGCTATGTTGTGGCACTTCAGACGAATATGAAAAGATCGAGTTATAAATTTATCAGGGATACATTTTCGATACAGCTAGTAAAAAATAGTTAAATCTGTCTTTATATTAGCTCCATTATAACCACCTGTACAACACTGAGCCTGGTGAAGGAAGGTCAGCAGTGCATGCCAATCAGAGATCTATTACTTTGCACAGTGCTGTATTCACACTCAGGGCAGCCATCAGAAATTTTGGGGCTCCTTACACAGCTTTAGACCTGCCCCCACCCCCAGGGCCAGGTTAAGAGCATCGTGGGCCTGGTGCTGAGGATTTTGGTGGGCCTTTCATGCTCCCAACTTTGTGGGAAGAGTTTGGGGATGGCCCCTTCCTGTTCCAACATGACTGCGCACCACTGCACAAAGCAAGGTCCATAAAGACATGGATGAACGAGTTTGGGGTGGAGGAACTTAACTGGCCTGCACAGAGTCCTGACATCAACCCAATAGAACACCTTTTGGCTGAATTAGAGCGGATACTGCGAGCCAGGCCTTCTCATCCACATCAGTGCTTGACCTCACTGTACTTGCATGTGCCGACGTGCCGTTTCTTGACTGAGATCGTGCCGTGATTGGCAACTCCTGTGCGCATGCGCGGGAATGACGTCACGCAGCTGTGGCCAGTCATAGAGCCAAAGATCGTGGCCCCGGAAGGAAGAGGGGCGAAGATGGATACGGCCTGGAGCGGGGACATCTCTGCTTCCAATGCAGGTAAGTGACACATAATAGACTAGTATGCAATGCATACTAGCCTATTATGCTTTTAAATTGCAGGGTAACAAAGAGGAGGTAAAACCCATCAGGGTTTACTTCCTCTTTAAAATCATTTGGAAAGAATAAAAAATAAAACAAATGGGATTCATTTTAAATTTCCATAAGCAATGGTATTGGTTTTGGTTTGTAAAGACACCTGTGTGAGTTTGGGGAAATATTTTTGTGCGCTAGATATCAACAAGTGAAAGTGACAGAGAAAAAATAATATTTTATCAAAACATGAAAAGATTGAACATTCTACCAATCTTAAAGCGGAGGTCCGAGGTAAAACAAAAAATTAAAAGTCAGCAGCTACACATACAGTAGCTACTGACTTTTAATATTAGGACACTTACCTGTCCTGGAGTCCAGCGATGTCGGCACCCACCGCCGATCTTCGGATCGGGGGACGGGTGCAGCCGCCTCCATCGCGGGTAAAGGAACCCGGACGTGTAGCAGTACAGCTTCACGCCGGGCACCTTACTGCGCATGCGCGAGGCTCCGCTGCGCTCTGCTACTGGCCAGGCGGCCAGAAACAGAGCGAGCAGGGAGGAGGGAGCCGGGCTGCTGACGTCAGCAGCCGCGGCCGCCGGCCAGAGCTCCCGGATGTGTGGAAAAGGACACCTGTCTAAAGACAGGTGTCCTCTTCCCCCTCCCCCCCCCCCCCGAAAGGTGCCAAATGTGACACCTGAGGGGGGGAGGAATCCAACCAGTGGGAGTTCCACTTTTGGGTGGAACTCCGCTTTAAAAACAAAATAGATTATCAAAATTGCAACATTGTTGCAAGGACAAATTCTTTGAGAGAAAGATACATTTCATCTCAACATAAAAAGGATCTCTTTGGGGAAGTTACAATTGTATTGGAATGAATGGCTGAAAATTGCATTGGGCTGCATTGCTCCAACTTTTACTCCCAAAAAAAACTCTCACAGCTCTCATTTTGGTATTTACTATAGTGCTCTGTAATTGCCCCATGGATGGTTGTGCTCAGCTGTGCTCTGCACCTAGGAGTAAATAGATGGGGAATTTATCTCTTCTCAGACTTTTTAAGACAATATCCTGCAAATTTTAGTACAATGTAGGTGATTATATCATGCGCTAAACATTATTTCCATGTGCACATCTCCAGGTCTTAACTGGAGTAAGGATTTGGGTGCTAGCTGTTGCCTGGGCGCTATAGTGAATACCGTTTTGGTGCTATTTAGTGGCATTTGCTGGATTTTGCGCAATGGGGTGAAAGCTGTGGGGAAGGAACAAGCCTATATGCTGTGCTACACTGCACTCTGTGGAACTCAGCTGCCGCCTGTGATTTACATAACAATAGCGCCTGCCGCCCCCCCGCGGTTTACATAACAATAGCGCCTGCCGTCCGCTATTTACATAACAATAGCGCATGCTGCCCACAATTTACATAACAATGGTGTACACACACAGAGCTAAACAGCATTAATGACTCACTGGCATAGGCCTATTTTGAGGTAGGGGCCTGGAGCTGCAGCTCCAATAACCCCTATGTTAATCTGGCCCTGCCCACCCCACCCCCCCGTCTGACCACCAACATTCCCCAGGGTCCGCCCACTGGCCATCCCACCACATGCGCCCACTGGCCAGGTGTGTACAAATGTTGCAGCCTCAGTAGGAATTATACACCCTGTCAAACTTACCAGGTGTAACCTACCAAGCATGACCCATTCAAGTGAAGTGAAGTGTACAATGCATGCTAGTGTGGGATCCAAGGGGTTAAAAAAACAGTGCACAAGCAGCACAGCCTCACCAGATGCTTGCAATAAGACCTCACAGCCGAGCCATAGGTGCTGGAGGTCCCAAACTTGGACCAGTTGATGTCCAGGGGGCCCTCTCTATGTGACTCAAGTTTGGTATTTTTATCGCCTATGGTTCGGGAGAACGGTGTCCCCAAACCAGGAGTCCCCCTACCATAGACTCCAATGTTAAGTCCAAAATTCACCCGACAATTGCCAGTCAATGACTGGTTATTTTGAGGACCCGGTACAGCCGAACCACAGGTGCAGAGGTTCCAAACTTGGACAGTTGTTGTCCTGGGGGCCCTCTCTATGTGACCCAAGTTTGTTATTTTTATCAGCTATGGCTTGGGAGAACGGTATCCCCAAACTGGGTGTCCCCTTCCCATAGATTCCAATGTTAAAGACTGCTAAAGTCTTTGTTGTAAGGGCCCCTTGAAACAAAGGGGCCCCTTACAACAGTACTGTCTGTACCCCCCTGATGGCGGCCCTGTTCACACTGAGAAATTGTTACAGGAGGAGAGAACACAGGGAAGAACTTGTCAAAGCGTTGCTGTTCCTTCACTGTCCAATCAGCATGCTCTGTTCCTTCATTGTCCAATCAATAAGATCTGCGACATCACTGTCCAATCAGAAGGCTCTGTGCCTTCACTGTCCAATCAGCAGGTTCTGCTACTTCACTGCCCAATCAGCCAGATCTACTACTTCACTGCCCAGTCAGCAGGCACTACTCCTTTACTGTCTAATTAGAAAGCTTTACTCCTTTACTGTCTAATCAGAAGGCTCTACTCCTTCACTGTTCAATCTGCAGGCTCTACTCCTTTACTGTCTAATCAGAAGGCTCTACACCTTCACTGTCCAATCAGCAGGGTCTGCTCCTTTACTGTCTAATCAGAAGGCTCTACACCTTCACTGTCCAATCAGCAGGGTCTGCTCCTTTACTGTCTAATCAACAGGCTCTGCTGCTTCACTGCCCAATCAGCTGGTTCTGTTGCTTTGCTGTCTAATCAACTGGCTTAGCCCCTTCACTGTTCAATCAGCAGGCTCTGCACCTTTTCATGTCTAATCAGCAGGCTCTACTCATTCACTGCCCAATCAGCATGTTGTTCCTTCACTGTCCAATCAGTAAGAACTGCTTTTTCACTGCCCAATCAGCAGGTCCTGCGCCTTCACTGTCCAATCAGCAAGATCTGTCTCTTTGCTTTCTAATCAGCAGGCTCTGCTCATTCATTGTCCAAACAAATGCAACAGCTTCCATTTTATTCTACAGGGCCTCTGCTTTCAGAACATATATAGTATTTCGGGGTTCTAAGTAATTTTCTAATAACAAATGCTGATTTTAACATGTGTATGAAAAATATAAGAATTGGGCTGGACAGCAAATTGTAAGCTTGTATATTGTGGATCTTTATAGTAATGCTGACATTTCTTGTCCTGCAGCATCTAACCAGCCTGGTCTTATGGGGAAATGCAGACGGCCTCGTACAGCCTTCACTAGTCAGCAGCTGCTGGAGCTGGAGAACCAATTCAAACTCAACAAATACCTGTCACGGCCAAAGCGATTTGAGGTGGCTACGTCTCTTATGCTGACAGAGACACAGGTGGGTGACACATGCAGATTTATAGGGTTAATTCTGCCCATTGTGTAAAAAAGAAAGTTTGAGCCTGTCTTATCTGATCCTCCCCTTCCTTTACTGTCCCCAATCCATTTGCGGATAGAACAGAGCCTTGGGGGCACTCTGAACGCGCTCAGTTTGGTGTGTATTGCTAGAGAGTTGTTTTTTTTGGGGGTGGGAGGGTGCATGTGATCAGCACAGGGCCAATCAGCACTGTCCAGACAGAGGGTCAGGGGTCATGCAGCCTCATAGGACAGTCACAGCAAAATGAAAACTCCTCCTACAAGCTTTAACCAGTGCTCAGCTGGACACCGAAAGAAGTCACAAGACTGCTATATACTGCAGATTAGAAAAGGTATTTAGAAGTTTATATTTAATAAAATAATTGCATTTCCATGTCCTGTGTACTGTGGGAGAGCAGATATAGTGACTAAGGGCTCCTGGGTAACACTTTAAAATGCATTGTTTATGAAACAGTTGAACATTTTACAATTATAATGAAAATATGGCTTCTCCTTGTTGTCCCATGGTCACACGGCGTTGGGTAGGGGATTTTCAGGGACTGGTGTTCAGGCAGAGCTGGACCATCAGCAGCTTTGCCTAAAAAGTTTCCTGAAATCATTCCCTAGACATTCCTTACTATTTAGCTAAAGGATGTCTGGGCAAGAATCTGAATGATTAGTCCTAAATTATTTTAACCCACTAAGAGAAGAAACAGCAGGTTGGTGGACCATTTATAAAAGGCCTTTATGTTTCTAGCGTGTGCATTAGGCAGTGCAGATCACAGTCATAAAACACAGAGCCAATCAGAGTGGCTCTGTGCCTTGTGATTGCTTTGAACCAATCTCAGTGATCACAAGTATAAGCAGTAAATGTAAACAAGCCCTCCCTTTGCACCTCTGCTAGCGATTGCTTCTCTTCTGTAAGTAATAAGACTATTCCCATTGACCGACAATGAAAAGTGGTCACTCTTACCACAAAGGAGGTAAAGTACACTGACCATCAAAAGGACACACAGAGCAGCAGGCAGACATATTGACCATAAAGGGGCACACTGAACACGGAGGAAACATGGAGAAAAACCCAGCTGACCCAGGCATTGTGGCGTTCCCCTCTCCTCTACAGCAGCCACTCACTGACACAGGGGAGATGGAGCTGTGGGAACACCACTGGACCGGACTAAAAAAAAGGGTAAGTATATGGATCTTTTTACACAGGTTAGGTAGGATAGATCGCAGGAAGGGGGAGGAAGCATAATTTCTTTCTCGGGCATCACTGGACACAGAGCAGGCTATATATTCTATACATACTGGGTTATGCGCCACCTATAGGTGAACGGACACCAAACAAAAAACAAACAGGAAGTTCCCCCTCCTATATAACCCCTCCCATGCTGGGAGCACTTCAGTTTTTCTGCCAGTGTCTTGAAGGTGGACGGTCACTTCAACAGCTCTGTGGAGCTTCTATGTTGGTTCCCACACAGGTTCTTTTCAGAATCAGGGACAGCCATTGTACCGGATCCATTTCAAACGGCTATTAAAGCTAAGATAAATGGAACCCGGGCTTCGCTAAGAAGACAAGAGGAACATTGTGCGGTTTTGCCTGTAATGTGACCACACATGACGCTGGACTCTACGTACAGGAAAGCCTGGGATTCCAAAACCAAGGTACTCCTGCAGGGTGCTGTACAGGTCCAAGGGAGTGGACCCTCATACTATAGGGTACCCAGTCCTTGAAGGTCCTTGAGACAAAGCCCGCCCTGATGGGTGAAGGTTGGGCCTGCAAACTCCTCTGAGCCCTGCGGCGGTAATGGTTAGTAATCCCTAAAGGGGATAATGTTACTGAACCCAGCTGGCTTCCTGCAAACATAGGAAAAGGTTTGTTTAAAATTTCCCTCCTTTTGCCTGCACTTATTTTTTCTCACCACCAGAAGGCCACGTCATTTTTGGGGTTTTTGCCTTATGCTTGCAAACTGGCTTAACCACTTGCCGACCGCCCGCCGCAGTGTGACGGCGACAAGGTGGTTCGTTATCGCGATAACTAGCATTGTGAGCGCGTGCCGCCGGAGGGCACTGTGTTCGGGGGGAGCCAGGGAGCGGGTAGGGCGGACTCAATCGCCGCCGGCTACCCGCGATGGCTCCCCCGCACTGAAAGAACGGAGGTCCGTGTATGTAAACACGGACCTCCGTTCTGTTGAAGGGGGAAGGGCGATGATCACAGCCTTCCTGTAAGTGAAAGCTGTGATCATCCCCTTTCCCCTGCCAGGGCAGCCCACACACAGTTAGAACACGCCCAGGGAACACAGTTAACCCTTAGAGCGCCCCCTGCAGGTTAACCCCTTCACTGCCAATGGCATTTACACAGTAATCAGTGCATTTTTATAGCACTGATCGCTGTATAAATGCCAATGGTCCCAAAAAAGTGTCAAAATGGTCTGACATGTCCGCTGCAATATCGCAGTACCGCTAAAAATCGCAGATCGCCGCCATTACTAGTAAAAAAAATAAATAAATAAAAACCCCAGAACTTAATTCTCATCATCCGTAAACGCGGCAACCTTTGCGCAAACCAATCAATAAACGCCGATTGCGATTTTTTTTTACCAAAAATATGAGGAAGAATATAAATCGAACAAAACCGATAGAAAAAAATGTTTTTTTATATATTTTTTTTGGATTTGTATTTTAGCAAAAAGTAAGAAATTTGTTTTTTTTTGCAAAATTGTCGCTCTTCTTTTGTTTATAGCGGCGATCAGAAATGACGCAGAGGGGATCAAATACCACCAAGAGAAAGCTCTATTTGTGGGAAAAAAAGGACGCAAATTTTGTTTGGGTACAATGTCGCACGAACACGCAATTGTCAGTTAAATCGACGCAGCGCCGAATCGCAAAAAGGGCTCTGGTCCTAAAGTGGGAAATCCTTCCCGGGCTGAAGTGGTTAAACGCATGGTTGCTAAAAAAAAAAAAAAAGAGCATGTTTGCCTAAATTCCATGCCATGTTCCGATGGCCTGTTGCATTTCTTTAGGCCGCACAATGCCAGAATAGCCCCAAAATTGTTTAGTTTGGTACATAGCATATACAGTGCAGCAGTCAGAGTACAGGGTTCAGGACTTTATATAGATGCACAGATCAGGTTGCAGATTTTAGTTATCAGAAACGTGTGCCTCCCTATGGTGGTGGTCATTAGTGACCGCCCCTTTAAATGTAAAAGTAGAAATCCAGCCTATCAAAAAATTTGATTTTTTTATACATACTTGCCTGTATTTAAAAAAATATATAAATACATTTTTTTTTTTTAGTAAATGTTTACAAAAGTGCAAGAATGGAGTATGTCAACCATGATAAAGACTCCAGCTAGAAGTGACCTCTTGAAGTGACCACTGTAATACTTATGGTTATATACACCATCACAACAAGTTAAACTTGGATAGGAACATAAAAAATAAATACAAATGTTTAAAAAAAAATATAAGAAAAAAATATATAGTCCAGTTTTCTTTAGTTTCCACAATATAAACATAGGCAGCAGCACAGAATTGGGCCAAAAACATAGAAAAGAGCACTTTCAACAACCCTAGTAGGCCATACATTTACAAAAAAAACCCACATTTTTATGAATGTATGGCATGATGGATTTAGTAAAGGAGCTTGGATTACGAAACATCAGGAAAGATTTGGGAGAAGGGAGTTCTGCCTTCACATACAGATTACTGTAAAATGTTAGATTAAACATTTTTTTTGTGCAAAAAGAAAAATAACTAACATGTTAAAAAGTAAAATATTATAAGGAAATTACCTTAACCACTTCAGCCCCGGAAGGATTTCCCATGTTAGGACCAGAGCACTTTTTGCGATTCGGCACTGCGTCGCTTTAACTGACAATTGCGCGGTTGTGCGTTGTACCCAAATGACAATTTGTGTCCTTTTTTCCCACAAATAGAGCTTTCTTTTGGTGGTATTTGATCCCCTCTGCGTCATTTCTGATCACCGCTATAAACAAACAAAGAGTGACAATTTTGCAAAAAAAAAAAAAAAATATTTGTTACTTTTTGCCAAAATAAATATCCAAAAAAAAATGTATTCATCAGTTTTGTTTGATTTATATTCTTAAAAAGTTGCAATTGCCGTTTATTGATTGGTTTGCGCAAAAGTTGCCGTGTTTACAAACCATGAGAATTAATTTTTGGCGTTTTTTACTATTTTTTTTTTTAACTGGTAATGGCGGTGATCTGCGATTTTTATCGGAACTTTGATATTGGGGCGGACATGTCGGACATTTTCTACACTTTTTTGGGACCAATGACATTTATACAGCGATCAGGAATTAAAATATATCCACTGATTACTGTATAAATGTCATTGGCAGTGAAGGGGTTAACCTGGGGGGCCGCTCTAGGGGTTAATTGTGTTCCCTGGGCGTGTTCTAATTGAGAGGGGGCTGGGCTGTCAGGGGCATAAGAGATCTAACTGAACCCAGTGACAGGAATCAGTAGATCTCTTAGATGCTGCCTGACGATGTAAGCACGGCAGTTCCCCGTTTTTCTTCGGTAGTAAGCAATCGCGGCTCGCCGGTGGACATCCTGCAGAGTGCGGCGGCCATGAGAGCTTCTGCCCGCTAGATGCGCATGCCATTTAAAGATGGCGATTCGCGAGATGCTGCCACTCTGCAGCAGTAAATGTACGCGAGCCATTCGGGAACCGGTTAAACAACCCTTAAAGTGATACTAAGGCCTCATACACACGGACGTTTCTAAAAAAATAAACAAAACGTCGTGCCCGACGTCAAGGAAAAAAAGTCGGCGTTTTTCGGCGTTATGCATCTGCGTTTTTGAGCGTTAGTGAGCGCCGGCATCAATAGGCGTTTTTTTAAAAAAAAATCATCCCTCTGCTATTTTTCAACCTAAAAACGTCGGTGTCAAAAAACGCCGGAAAACGCCGGTATAATATTAGGTGGGGTTTGTTGGCATATTGTGGCGTCGGCGTCAAAAAATGCCAAAATGTTACAGCCTCAGAACGCGATGGCTGTGGGTTCTAGTTTCAGCTCACTAACGCCGACACCATCTACAGCTCAAAAACGCCGACGTTTTTATGGGGCCATTGACTAACATGGAGAGCTGCAAAAAACGCCAGAAAACGCCGGCGTCAAAAAACGTCCGTGTGTATGAGGCCTTAAGGTTCACATTTTTTTTTTTAAATAACAAACATGTCATACTTACCTGCTCTATGTATGGGCTTTGCACAGAGCGGCCCCAATCCTCCATTTCTGGGGTCCCCCGGCAGTGCTCCTGGCTCCTCCTCTTCTCGAGTGCCCCCTCAGAGAAGCGCTTTCCCTGGGGGCACCCGTGCGGGCATCCATTGAAACAGACAGCAAGCCTCAGCCATGCCCCCTGGCTCCCGTGTCATTGGATTTGATTGACAGCTGTGGGAGCCAATGGCTGCTGCTGCTGCTATCAATCTATCCAATGAGGACCCGAGCCAGTGGCTGGAGCAGGTGTGCTCGTCCTCGACGCTGGAACGATCGGGTTCAGGTAAGTAAAAGGGGGGATCTGGGGGGCTGGTGCACTACAGGAGGTTTTTCACCTTAATGAATAGAATGCATTAAGGTGAAAAACTTTGAGACTTTACAACCCCTTTAACCACAGAAACGTGCGATAAGTTACCGCATTACCGTAGTTACCAAACAATTGAAAAAATACCGCATTTGTTATTTAACGCTAAATTCTTGTGAATTGAACTTTCACAACTGATTTATCACATGCGTTATTTTACCGCATTTTATTTGCCATTATTTAACTCTTAGTGAATTGACCACAAAGTATACAGTAATTGTACGGAGACAATCAAACATTTGGTGGACGTGGCTGCAAGGGTCATGTACACTCTGGGCGTTGATTTACTAAACCCGGAGAGTGCAAAATCTGGTGCAACTGTACATAGAAACCAATCAGCTTCTAACTTGATCTTGTTCAATTAAGCTTTGACAAAAAAAAAAAACAAAACCTGAAAGCTGATTGGTTTCTCTGCACTCTCCAGTTTTAGTAAATAAGCCCCCCAATGTGTACTAGGCGTTACATATATAAGTTCAATAGTTGCAACCAAGGCCCACTTTTATTCTATTCTGAGGCACATGTGCCCCCTTGTGGCCAATACTGAAAATCTATTACCCGAAAAAATGTAAACTAATCAAATTAAAAATAAAAAATCTGTTTTTTTTTTAAGAATGGAGATGATAATTCCTAACAGTATTTGAAGAAAAATGTTTTTGAATTATTGAGGACCGGATTGTTGGCTTTGTAACATCGATCTGATTTCTGTACCTAGGTAAAGATCTGGTTTCAGAACCGCAGAATGAAGTGGAAGAGGAGTCGTAAGGGGAAAGAACAAGGGCTGTCCAACCACAGCGACAGGAAGAGGTCGGAGGGCATAGCACCCAGCAAGGATGCCCAGGATGACGAGGAGGAGGAGGAAGAGGAGGAAGAAGATGTAGATTTCCAAGGATCAGAAAGAGAAGCAGATATCTTACGGCACAATGGCCCGCTCCGCTACAGCCCAGAGTCCTTTTGCTCCGAGGAAGAGAGTGGGGCTTTGCCCTCCCCATAAGATACAGACTGAGGGACTGTGGGCAATATGCAGCCCAACGTTTATTTATTTATCATGGACCGTAATATTCCACAGAGATGTGGAGACCGGAGATAATAATTTATATGTATTTAACTAATTATTGGTAGGGATCTCAGTGGGAATGGGTTGGGATGGGTTATAAGTGGGTTTACGGGGTACCTGCAATAAAGTGAAATAACCTGGTTTGGCCTTCTGAAAATAAAGTCTGTTGGGTTTCGGCATTCTGTCCACCAACTGATGCTTTTTCTTACCAATAGGAAAGTAAACTAAAATGCACAATCCCATCAATTGTTTTAAATAGTTCTTCTGGCTCTTCTTTGTTGTTGTGGGCTCCTATGCATGGGTTGTGTAATTGTTGCTTACATTGTAATGTGATGGTTGACACGTTTCTAGTATAATGTCCAGGATATACTGTATAGAAGGATAAGAATGCCATATATCAAAAATAAGTCCAGTAAAAAAAAGCCAACGAGTTTCGGGTGCTCACACTTCCCCCTTCATCAGGTCTTGTATGTTGGCAATGTTTTATAATACTGGACCACTGAAGATATATAATGACACATGGGTTGCCTATCAATGTAAATCTTCAGTTGTCCAGTCTTGTCAAACTTTGCCAACACACACTCCCTGATGAAGGGGATGTGTAAACCTCGAAACGTGTTGGCTTTACTTTCTGAAAGTTTTTTTTTTGTGAGAAATAAAGTTTTTCTTGGACTTATTTTTGATTTGTGTTGTTTTATCCTTCTATATACGGACTGCCCCAGGGACTGCAGCAACACCTTGTTTGACAAACAGAACCCTGACAACACTTTTTTTCAGCATTTATAATGTCCAGAAGCACTGGATTATCCAACTCCTTTGTGCACAACAACGAAGTGCCTGTTTGGGTCACATGTTACAGTCTAGTTATGTCCCCATTGTAAAATATATGTAGTAAGAGGGCCAACTTTAAGGGCTAGTTCATCTGTACAAAAAAAAATGCCTATACATGTAAGGGGTACCTGGTACCTTGTGCAGCTTTGACCAAAGTTTGACAATGCCCTTGCTACTGTACATGTATAGGCCATTTATGTACCTACTGTATCCTGGCCAAAAAAATCCCAGATATAGCATTATCCCATCCTACCTTGTTACTAGGATGTTGCTAAGATGCTCCCAGCTGTTACTGTTCACCCTCACCATCACAGGAGTGGGCTCTCAAACGTTGAGCTTAGAGCTACTTCCCCGAGGGAGAGAAAGCACATGTGGGGGAGGGGGGGGGTTGGGGGATGAATCTGACAAAGAGCGTGCTATGGTGGAGATGAACAGTAAAGGCGGGGAGTATCTTAGCAACATCTTAACAACAGGGCAGGATGTGGGAGTGCCATCTCCGGGAGTTTTCCGGCCAGGCTTCAGGATGTACTGTAAGTAAAAGGCCTACATCTATAGCAAGATTTAACTTTGGTCAAAGCTTCATAGTTTGTTTTTATCTACTGGTGCCCCATTACCTGTATAGGCAGTTTTTCTTTCTTTGTAAGGCCTCATACACACGGACGTTTTTTACCACCGCGTTTTTTGCAGCTCTCCATATTATTCAATGGCCCCATTAAAACGCTGACATTTTTGAGCTGTAGATGGCGTCGGCGTTCTTAAAGCGGAGTTCCACCCAGAAATTTTTTTTTTACATAATTCAAGTCCTTTGCCTATATAGACTTACCTTTGAAGGAAAAATAATTTTTATACTCACCCTAAGTCGCTTGTTGCTAGGTGGTCTCTAATCTGCCCCTTTTAGGTCCTAGGCTCTTCTCCTCACTTCCTGCTTCACCTGGCCTCCTGGGAGATGTGACTCATCATTTCCCAGGAGTCAGTGGGCTTCCCTGTACTGTAAAATCGCGTTATTTTCAGAGAGGAAATGATGCGATTTAAGGCGGACCGAGATCGAGGAGTGCATGATGGTTACCCACCATGCACTTCTTTCAGGAAGAGATGCCAGGAGACTACGGATGGGCTTCAGATGCAGGCGGAATTTAGCGTAGTAAAGGAGAGACTTTTATTGCGCTAAAATGTCATGTCCCTTCGGGTGACTGAGGACCCTTTACTACTCAGTGTAGAGGGTCCTCCGGTCCACTTCGTCCTTCACTCCTCTTCTCGGATCCTGGATTTTCCCCGTCTAATCTCTGGTGGATCGTTGTTCGCTGAATCCCACTCATATTTTTAATAAAAAGGAAGTTTCCATTCAGATATATCCGTTTCCTGAACTTAATACATTTTTTTTTTAAAGACCCACCTTGAGGCGAAATTCTTGCGGCTGCG
>BLSH010092482.1:930991-946589 GCA_018402905.1 Glandirana rugosa
GTCGGCGTTTATTGATTGGTTTGCGCAAAAGTTGCCGCGTTTACGGATGATGAGAATTCATTTCTGGGGTTTTTATTATTTTTTTTTTTTACTAGTAATAGCGGCGATCTGCGATTTTTAGCGGTACTGCGATATTAAGGCAGACATGTCGGACCATTTTGACACTTTTTTGGGACCATTGGCATTTATACAGCGATCAGTGCTATAAAAATGCACTGATTACTGTGTAAATGCCATTGGCAGTGAAGGGGTTAACCTGCAGGGGGCACTCTAAGGGTTAACTGTGTTCCCTGGGCATGTTCTAACTGTCTTAGTGTTTGACTGGCAGGGGGAGGGGAGTGATCACAGCTTCCATATAGAGGAAGGCTGTGATCACTCCCTTCCCCCTCTAACAGAACGGAGATCCGTGTTTACTTACACGGACCTCCGTTCTTTCACTCCGGGGGGGCATCGTGGGTAGCCGGCGGAGATCGAGTCCGCCGCACCTGCTCCCTGGCCCTCCCCGGACACAGTGAGCGTGCGAGCGTGATCTGGCAGCCACCGTCAGATGAGGGCGGTTTGCCCAGGAGAGCCATCTTGTCGCCGTCAACCTGCGGTTGACGGTCGGCAAGTGGTTACAGAGGAAGTGAACTGCGGATATTTACCTATAGGTAAGCCTATAATAAGGCTTACACATAGGTAGGGATGGGCGAACGGCTCAGTTCGAGCATAAGTTCGGGCCAAACTTTCGTTGTTCGGTCGTTCAGCGAACAGCCAAAAAATGGGACGGTCGACCTTTTGTTTGGTCCCCTGAACGGACTACAATGCATTGCGGCCTTGAACATTGCATTGCAAGCTCTGATTGGACACTGTCATCATGACTTTATCCAATCATGGCTCATTCCCGCCCCACAATATAAAAGTATTCTTTCAATGGCAGCCATTTTCAGTGTGATTTCGGTGTGGAGAGAGAAAGAACAGGGCTCGGTTCAGTGCTATTAGTTAGTTAGTGTGCTATACTGTGCTATTGTGCTTCAATTGTCAGTGTAGAATATTAGTTTAGCATCAGTCTAGGGATAGTGTGAGTGTAGTGAGGAGGACCATCATTCAGCTTTGCATAGTGTGCAGCTAGAGTAGGGACAGCTCAGATAGTTTCACTGTCGTGTAGTGAGACCGTGTCATTCATACATACATTAGTGTATATGTAGAGTAGGGACAGTTCAGATAGCGTCAGTGTAGTGACGGTTGAACACCGTATATTTGATTGCGTTACTGCACGTTTAACGCCATATATTTCTGTGTGCGTTACTGCAAGTTTAATGCCATTTACTTCTGTGTGCGTTACTGCCAGTTTAACGCCATATAGTTCTGTGTGCGTTATTGCCAGTTTAACGTCATATAGTTCTGTGTGTGTTACTGCAAGTTTAATGCCATATAGTTTTGTGCATTACTGCAAGTTTAACGCCATTTACTTCTGTGTGCGTTACTGACAGTTTAACGCTATAAAGTTCTGTGTGCGTTACTGCCAGTTTAACTCCATATAGTTTTGTGTGCGTTACTGCCAGTTTAATGCTATATAGTTTTGTGCATTACTGCAAGTTTAACGCAATTTACTTCTGTGTACAATACTGCCAGTTTAACACCATATAGTTCTGTGTGCGTTACTGCCAGTTTAACGACATACAGTTTTGTGCGTTACTGCAAGTTTAACACCATATAGTTTTGTGCGTGCTACTGCCAGTTTAACGCCACACATTTTTGTGCGTTACTGCCAAGTTTAACGCATTATATTGCAGTATAGAGTGTATCTGTGGAGTGCGTCTGTGTAGTGAAAGTACTCATATTAAAGTGCACCAAACACCACTTTACATTGATTAAAGTGCATCTACGTACAGATTTCCACTTCTTCTTTACATTTGCTAATAAGCACTGCCCCCTGCCTCCCAATAATGTCTGGAAGGACAACAAGGAGAGGCAGACGTTCCCGTGGCACTCTAAGGGGACCAGCAACAAATGTATCCACAGGCAAAAGTGGACATGGTGGTCAGTCTTCCCTCAGGCAGAGCATCATTTCCTCTGTTTAGTGAGTTTGCCCATGCTATCCAGCCACAGCATGCATAGGAGGTGGTGGACTGGCTTACTAAACCTTCCTCATCCTCCTCTTCCTCTGTCACGCAAGCAGAGACAAGTGTGCAATCCCCTGCAGTTGCCAGAGTGGATAAACCTGCCCCCTTGTCCACATCTATTCCTGCCATAGCCCCAACATCAGCCATGGAGGAGTCAGCTGAGTTATTTGAACACAGCGTCAGCCACTTGCTCCTTGATGATGCCCAGTCATTACTGGATTTAGATGTTGGTCCTGAGGTTGAAGATGACAAGAAAATGAGCCTAGAGAGAGGGGAGAACACAGGTAGACAAATTGACATTCATGTTCCCCCAGCCGCAGCGTATTACCAAGTTGTCTCCAGTGGTAATGATAATGATGAAGATGGAGATTATGAAGATGATGAGTCACTGATGCGACTTGGGTGCCAGATAAAGTGAAGGTGAGACAGCACAACCCCAAGGAGGCTGACATCAAGAAAGAGTAGAGAGCAGCCACCCTGTTCCACCACATTCTGCAGCACATCAAACGTGGAAAAAACACCAGCCATTTGGGTACCACATGCTTAACAAGGCATTTAACGTCCAACCACTCAGCCCGTTGGCAAGAGCACCTAAAAGCCACACAAAAGGGGCACAAATCTGTCCCTCCTCCTCCTTACCCACTTCAGTCTGCCCCTGCTATGCCGAGTCATGACCTCTCAGCAGCCTCCACTGACAGGGATGATGGTACAGCACAGGGTGTCCCAGGTCCTAGCAGCATATTTGTCAGCAGCACACCGCCAGCTGTAGACTGTAGCCTGCAAGTTTCTCTGCCCCATCTGCTGCAGCAGAAAATAAAATACAGTCCCTGCCACCCACATGCCCAGCGTCTGAATGCAAGCTTGTCAATGCTGTTGGCTCTCATGCCTGGTGGATTCTGCCCCCTTCCGTGAATTTGCACATTGTGCTGTACCACAATGGCAGGCCCCTGTCGCCACTACCTTTCATGTAAGGCCGTTCCATCTCTCTACCATCACGTGAAAGGGAATATTCTGGCATCGTTATGCAAGGCAGTGAGCCGCACAGTCCACCTTACTGCTGACCGTGGTCCGGCAAGCATGGGTAGGGACGATATATTTAGTTCACAGCACACTGGGTAACGCTGCTTTGCAACTCGGAAGGATGCAGGACAGGGCTCGGTGCTGCAGCTTGCTGTGCCCCCACATCTCCATACAGCTGGTGGTGAAGATGCCAGACCTGTCCTCCACCACCTCCATGCCCTCCTCTGCAGAATTGTCCTATGAACATCAGGCACTCCCTAAGCATTCAAAGGGCTATTCCATGAGTCAGGCTGAAAGGTGCCATGCAGTGCTTCAGCTGGTGTGTCTAGGGGACAGGAACCACACCAGAGCAGAGATTCTTGCAGCTCTGCAGGGACAGGTCCAGAGGTGGTTCACACCATGCCAGCTGGAGCCAGGAATGGTGATGTGCAATAATGGCTCAAACCTCCTGTCCGCCCTTAGCACATGTCCTCAATTTGGCGGTGCAGCGTTTCATAAATATGTACCCAGGGTTGAAAGATGTGCTAAAGCTGGCCAGAAGAATCTGTAGCCATTTCAGGCGGTCATACACAGTGCTCGGTTGGCTGAAATTCAGCAGGAATTCCACCTGTCCGTAAACCGCCTGATTTGTGACATGCCCACTCGACTTTGGCAATGCTGCAGCGGCTATACATGCAGCAGAGGGTCGTCAACGAGTACCTGAGTGAGTACGGCATGACGACAGGCTCAGGCCGCCTCAGCTTTTTTTCACCACACCACTGGCTGATCATTAAGGACGCATGCACTGTACTGTCACCATTAGAGGAGGCCACAAGGATGGTGAGCCATGACAGTGCATGCATCAGTGACACAATCCCTGTTGTGTTCCTGCTGGAGCAGACTCTGCGTGACATTATGGACAGGGCACTGGAGGCAGAGCAGCAGGAGTAAGAGGAGGACTTCCTTTCCTCTCAAGACCCAATTTATCCAGACACCATCATTCCTGTCACAGAACACACAGGTGGAGAGAGGGGAGGGGGATGAGGAGGAGGATTCTGGCACTTTTGTAGGCTTCGAAGAAGAGGAAGACATGCATCAATCTGTAAGCGATGGCTTTCAAACCCAAGGACCCTTGTGTATGTGGCTGGGAGGAGGAAGTTCCAGATGCTGTCATCCTGAGTGACCCCGAGGGGTCTGATTCTCGAGCCTCGGCAAATTTGAGGCGCATGGGCAACCTCATGCTTCAAAGACTGTGAAAGGACTCAAGAATACGTGGCATAAAGGAGAAGGATCATTACTGGTTGGCAACCCTCCTTGACCACCGTTATAAGGGGAAGGTCTCAGAACTCATCCAGTCCCCACAGAGAGTGCAGAAGATTAAATCTCTTGAGGACACGTTAAAGAGGATTTTATTGAATGTTTTTCCTGACTCCTATAGGTTACAGTGTCGTGGAAACATAGTTTTGAGGCTTCTGTTGGTCAAGAGAGGAGCGTTGGACAAGGCGTCCCCCTAAGTGATGCATTTCGGAATTTTTTTTAGTTCTGCGTCGCCCAGGGCTGTCCGCTTCCACATCCCAAAGGCAGCGTCTGCATCACATGGTGGATGATTACCTCGGGGCCAAAACAGAGATGGACAGCTTTCCAGTTGATGATCCACTGGCTTACTGAGTCATGAGAATAGACCAATGGCCAGAACTTGCCCAGTATGCTATTGAGTTAATTGGCTGCCCTGCATCCAGCGTGCTTTCAAAATGGTCATTCAGTGTTGCTGATCATAGAACGCGTCTGTCCACAGACTCCGTGGTCCGTTTGACTTTTATCAAAATGAATCAGTCCTGGATTACCAGCTATGAAGCCCCTGATGCCGATGTCCCTGATTAAGTGTTTTTGGGATGTGAAATCTCTGCAGGACTTTGAGGCTGCCTAGCTTTGAGGGTGTTTAATCATTTCATCTGGAAGAATGTTTTTGTTATAGGTTTCATGGGCACAATTAACACCCAAAGAGTAATTTTTCAGCACCTGTTTGACAGGTGCATATCATTGCTAATTTTTTTTCCTTCATCAACAGTACCTCTATAGGGTTACGGTGTGAAGGCACCACTGACACCCAAAGCCCAATTTTTCCGCACCCATTAGTTCTATCCAAAGTGACACCAGAATTTATCCAAAAAATCTCTAATCTTGTTCCCAGTGCACTACATTGGGGCCTCATCATACACACAGGCTCCCCAGCTGTTGCTGAGCAAAATAAAGGCAGCTTGCAGGGAAAATGTCTTTTTTTTTTTTGGCTTTATAAATGCAGTTATTGCTGCAGCAGATTCTACACATGGTACAGATCTGCCACTTTACAGGTAGACTAAGGGGACCCCCCAGGTACTATACTGGAATGAATTTTTCATTTTTATGCTTTCACTTTATAAATCAAAAAATCCATGCTTATTTAAAAATGAAGTTTTTTACAAACTTTTTTTTCATTGATACATGTCCCCCGGGGCAGGACCCAAAACCCTAAAACCATTGTATGCCCAATTACTTGCATATAAGCCTTCAAAATTGGCACTTTTGATTTTGATGTTGGGGTCCCATTGACTTTAATGGGGTTTGTTATTCGGGTCCGAACTTTCGCGATGTTCGAAAGTTCTGGTGCAAACCGAACAGAGGCCTGTTCGGCCCATCCCTATCTATAGGTAGTGAAAATATCAACGAAACCTGTACCGTTTAGGAGATATTTACATTACATGCAGCCAGTGACATCACTGGCGCATGCGTTCTGAAGGATGGGTGCCGTTCCTTCCGAGCCCCGTGCCGTGCTTAGCCAATCACATCGCCGGAGCCTGCGAACCCGGAAGAAACTCCTGGGAAAATGTCAGCCATCTCAGCAGTGTGCGGGCGCCAATGCAACAGCTTTGTTCTACGGTAAGTATTTCATAATGAGCTAGTATGTGGTGCATACTAGTACATTATGCCTTTGTCTTACAGGGTTTTTTTTTCTTTTTTTTTTCAGCGTTTACAACCTCTTTAAGCAGGCCATAGATGGATTGAAATTAAAGTGGTTGTAAAGTCACTAATCACAAATCCTGGAATCCCCTCTGTTACAGCAAGATACACTGTGCAGTGTATGTGTTTTTTAAAAATTATGCAGAACAATACCTTATTCCATGTGTGGTCATGTGACCTCCTGGCGCCCTACTTCCCTGATCTGGGGACTACAGTGGGAGGGGCTAAGACTCCCCTCTAACGTCAGCGGCAGAAGGTCATGTGAGCACACAGCAGTGATCTCAAATAAGGTATTTCGCTGCATAATATTTAAAAAACAGACATTGCACAGTATATCTTGCTGTAACAAGGGGATTCCAGGATTAGTGATTTTACAGCCGCAGCGGAACAGAGGCAGGGGGGGAGGGGCGGGGAGGAGATGGCTTACACACACAGACTCCTGAGCTGACAGGCAGGGAGGAGAGGGAGAGCAGCGGGATGATGGCGGCACATAAACTGACCACGGTACCATGGAACAGCAGCCATGATTACCGTGGTCAGTACAATAAGAGGGACACAGGAAGAGGTAGGATCAACCAGGTATTTTACAGCTAAGAGAGGGACAAATTACATTTGCAAGCACTATGCTGTATATCCTGCTTTAAAGGAACAGAGTAGTTTTTTTTTTTTTTTTTAGGATTACAACCACTTTAAGCCAGGTCAGCAGTGCCCAAATTTTGATCCATCTATGGACAGGCTGGTTGTACAAACATCGATCTCTACACTGACTTCTGTATAACCAGCCTGTGTGTTTTTGCTCTGCTTCATCAGTGCCACTGGCTATAGCTGGCAACACTGATTGCTGTATTCTGACAGTGGGGAATTCTCCCCGCTTTCAGAATACAATAGCTGCTCTGGAGGGATTCCACCATCAACACCGAGTGTGGCACTTTCAATGGGGAAATCAAATCATTTTTTTTTTTTCGTTCAACCCACTGGTTTAATGATCAAAATTGCATCATGGCCTGCCTAAGCCACCGTTCATACTGAATCCGACTTTGAAATCGTGCAACTTCACTTGAAGTCGCACAATTTCAAAAACCGCAGGTCAGTGCAACTTCAAGTGCGACTTGGTTGACATCTGTGCAACTTCATGGACAGATGTCTATGCAAGTTGCAACTGAAATGGCAAATAGTGCAGTAAACGTATTTCGAATCCTTGTGGCATGCACAGTCAGAGTCGCACCAATTTGAACAGTTCCATTGCTGACAATAAGGTGTGAATTGTCATGTGATTTGGATCAGTCAATTCGCATGGCAAGTCGCACCGGTGTGAACGGGGGGGCTTAGAGCAATTTAGGCCCCTATAGCTGTAAATGAATGATTAGGCCTCAGTGAGGGCTGCCATGCTGTTACTTGTAGTTCCTTGATAGCGGATGCATGGAACCTTGGCGTAGATGTATGATAAGCGGCAGTTTACTACTAGCACTCCCACAATAAATACTTGTATAATCAAATGAGAAAAACGTATTGTGCGAGAGGGAAGAAGCGTGTCAGAAAAAGGAAGAATAGAACTGAAGGACGTCAAAGGTTTAAATTGTCCTCCGGACTGGGCGATGACGGCTTTAATTTGCAAAGTACAAGCATTAAAGTGATGGATGCCTTGCCGTAATTCCTGCAGTGACTGCTGGGTGTCAGGTGCCTTTTGGCAGCCTGGCAGGGGCTGTTCTCTTATTTATGGCTCTTCTTGGGGGAGATGGGCAGAGGGCCCAGTTCTGCTTTTTTTTTCACTCTGAGAGCTCTGATTTATGGGCCTCATAGCGTATGACTCACCATGTATACACAGACTGATCCCATTAATGCGACATTAATCCCACTTATCCCTAAGATTTCCACACAGTTCCCTCTCTGCCGCTATGAAATACACCTGCAGCCTTCACAACGCACATTGAATCTGCATGAGAGAGGAAGGGGCAAAGTGCTTGATACCGGGGCCCCCCAATTATTAATTGATAGAGGACCACTGTCAGCGAGAATCTATGGACTTCCAATATGGCGGAGCAAATTGTCCTGGTATTTCCTGTATTTAAAGGGAAACACCGGAGTGTGAAGAGGATGCATAGTGTATTATCAGTAACAGCAAATTTTCAATTCTGATTACTTGGATGGGCCTTCCAAAATTGTCAATGCTTCTTCTTCCACATTTGTATTTTTCCAGATCTTTTCAGAGTCTGGCTAACCCTGGAACTTTATTCTTTCAATCAACAATTTTAATCCTTATGCTGCTAGTATTAGTAAATAGATAGGAAAGTAGATCACATTTACATTCAAAGTTTTGAACTTTTTTTAATATATTGCTATTACTTTCTGGTTTCTTGCCTAGGCAAATGATATCATACACAGGGCTGGCCCAAGACATTGTGCTGCTTGGGTCCAAGAATGAAATGCTGTCCCCCCCCCCCCCTCAAAAAAAAAAAATAAATAAATAAATCACATCCACCAAAAGGCCCCCAACATCCATTATTTTATATCATAACTAAAACTAAAATTGAATTTATCAGGAAGTCAGATTTACATGCAACAACACCTTGTCTACATGCAAAATTATATGACATACCATTATGTTCAATTCCAAGGGGGCGGGCTAGAGCAGTATATAGACAGGCTAAGGTAGTATATAGACAGGCTAAGGTAGTATATAGACAGGCTAAGGTAGTATAGGGCAGGCTTTGGTAGTATAGGTGCAGGCTAGGGTATTATATAGACCAGTTAGGGTAGTATATGGACAGGCTAGGGTAGTATAGGGGCAGGCTAGGGCAGTATAGGGGCGGGCTAGGGTAGTATAGGGGCGGGCTAGGGCAGTATAGGGGCGGGCTAGGGTAGTATATAGATAGGCTAGGTCAGTATATAGACATGCTAGGGTAGTGTATAGACAGGCTAGGGTAGTATAAGGACAGGCTAGGGCAGTAAAGGGGCAGGCAGAGTGGCCCGGGGGGGGGGGCAGTTGTCATCATGACACACAAAACTGCTGGAAAAAAAATCTTGGTCGTCAATTTTCTTGGTAAATAGAAGAGAAGGGGAGGCAATCATGGTTCAATTTGCTGCCCCTCTCAAAGTGCTGCCTGGGTCCAATGGACCCTTGGGACCCATGGTAGCTCCAGCCCTGGTCATACACCCCAGGAGTCTTCAGGAGGGGAGGAGGGGTTTTCTCATCTAAGCACACCCTCCTGGCCTGCATGCCTGAGCTAAGGGCAGAGAATTCCAGGAAGAAATGCTACATGAATCATCTGCAAACTAAAAGAGAAGTATGGGTATTTCCTTCTTTGGATCATACTTACCTAGGTGGATGATGCATCTGCCCCCCCCCAGGTTCTAACACTGAGAACCGAGCGATCAAACACTGCTGATCATGCAGTTCTCAGGGCTCCCTCAGCAGAGAGCTGTCAGTCACCAGCTCTCTGCTCTTTGGCTGTACTTCTCCTTTAAAGCATGGAGACATGTGCATGGATGGGGGACTTTGCTTTGAATGTTAAAATTGAATTAACCTCCCTGGCGGGATGATTATTTCAGATTTTTGGTGCTGAAAGCGGTACGATTATTTTGCATGGAAATGTGGCGTTTTATATTGTAGGCCTGTAATTCTTAGGAATAACTCGCTTAAATCTGTCCAAACAAGAGTCTAGTAGACATCCCGGGTATGATAAAGTTTGAAACAAGAAATCATAAATTATAATATAATAAATAACTATAAATAATTATCAAAAATAATAATATAATAGTAATAAAATGTATTCAATAATGTAATCAAATCAAAAACACAGAAATTTGCTCAGTTGCAGAATTGTCGCTGTCGTCACTTTCAGTTTCTGATGATAAATTCCCCCAAAAATCAGTATCACTCAATTCTGCAAATGATTCTTATTTACTATCGCTGTTTTCTAGCTGATCAAAAACCACTTTTGACGTAAAGGGACGCTTTTTGGTTGCCATGCACATTCTCAAGTTTCCAAGCAGAAAGAATGGCATTTATAATATAAAAGTGCATGCAGGGCACTGGGCAAAGCACTAGGGACAAAGGGGACGTGAAATGATTTCATACAGTAATGTAATCTTACAGATCACAGTGTACTGAATGTTTACTGTGTGTTTCACTTTTTGAATTTGCCGCCAGGCTCCGCCCCCATGCGACGCGACGCTCGCAGGGAACGGAGCCCGGCACACAGAGGCATTGGGCGGAGGACACAACCCGCAGACACAGCGGGGGGACATTGCTGGATCCAGAGGACAAGGTGAGCAACGCTGCCTGGATCCAGCAATGCGATCCCGAGTGTGGCTCGGGGTTACCGCTCTTGGTACAGAAAATTCACACCGAGCCACACTCGGGAATACCGCCAGGGGGGTTAAATAGTGTTTTTGGTTTGTGGTGCTCGGATGCCATGTAGTTCCGCTTTAAAGCGGTAGTAACTACTTGCCGACTGCCAGCCATCATAATACGGCAGTAGGTTGGCACCTCTACGCGAACCACCATAGCTGTACGCCGGCTCACGCAGACTGCGCGCTGCGTGAGGGTGCCCGCGGGTTGGGCAGACTCGATGTCCGCTGGCGAGCCACAATCGCCTGTTACAGAGGCAGAACAGAGATCTGCCAGTGTAAACATGATGGATCTCCGTTCTGTCAGGGGACATTGACAGATCTAATGTTCCCAGTGATCGGGATCAGTTAGATCTGTTATGCCCCGTCCAGCCCAGCCCCCACACGGTTAGAACACAGTGAGGGAACACAGTTAACCCCCCCCCCCCCCAATCGCCCCCTTAGTGTTAATCCCTTCCCTGTCAGTGACAGTGGCTATTTTTAGCTCTGATCGCTGTATAAATGTCAGTGGCCCCAAAAAAGTGTCAAAGGTGTCCGGTTTGTCCGCCGCAATATCGCAGTCCCGATAAAAATTGCAGATAGCCGTCATTACTAGTAAAATAAATAAATAAATAAAAATGGCATAAATGTATTCCCATAGTTTGTAGACGTGATAACTTTTGCGCAACCCAATCAATATACGCCTATTGCGATTTTTTTTACCAAAAATATGTAAAAGAATATATATCCGTCTAAACTGAAGAAGAAATTATTTTTTTACAGTTTTTTTTGGATATTTATTAGAGCAAAAAGTAAAAAATATTGTTTTTTTTTTTCAAATTTGTTGCTCTGTTTTTTGTTTATAGAGCAAAATATTAGCAAATCCCACCAAAAGAAAGTCTATTTGTGGGAAAAAAGGATGTCAATTTTGTTTGGGTACAACGTCGCACGACCGCGCAATTGTCAGTTAAAGGGACGCAGTGCCGAATCGCAAAAAGTGCTCTGGTCAGAAAGGGGGGAAATCCTTCCGGGGCTGAAGAAGTGGTTAAATCCAAAAGCAAACATTTATTATAATTCAGCTTACCAATTCATAGATGTGATGGCTGCATTTGTTTCCTTTTTCAGTGTTAGTTCAGCGATCTGTCAGTTTTTTTTTCCCATTCAGATCGCTGCATTGAACGAAAAAAACTTACAGTGCATCTGGAAAGTATTCACATCGCTTCACTTTTTCCACATTTTGTTATGTTACAGCCTTATTCCAAAATGGATTAAATTCATTATTTTCCTCAAAATTCTACAAACAATCCCCCATAATGACGAAGTGACAGAAGTTTGTATGAAATCTTTGCAAATTTATTAAAAATAAAAAAACGGAAAATATCCCATGTACAGAAGTATCACAGCCTTTGCTCAATACTTGGGGGAAGCTCCTTTGGCACCAATTACAGCCTTGAGTCTTTTTGAGTTATAATGCCACAAGCTTGGCACTCTTATTTTTGGGAAGTTTCTCCCATTCTTCTCTCAAGCTCCATCAGGTTGGATGGGGAGCGTTGGTGCTCAGCCATTTTCAGATCTCTCCAGAGATGTTCAACGGGGTTCAAGTCTGGGCTCTGGCTGGGCCACTCAAGGACATTGACAGAGTTTTCCCGTAGCCACTCCTTTGTTATCTTGGCTGTGCTTAGGGTCATTGTCCAGTTGGAAGATGAACCTTCACCCCAATCTGAGGTCCAGAGCGCTCTGGAGAAGGTTTTCATCAAATATGTCTCTGTACATTGCTGCATTCATTTTTCCCTCGATCCTGACTAGTCTCCCAGCTCCTGTCACTGAAAAACATCCCCATAGCATGATGCTGCCACCACCATGCTTCACTGTAGTGATGGTATTGGCCAGGTGATGAGCGGTTCCTGGTTTCCTCCAGACATGATGCTTGCCATTGCCAAAGAGTTCAATCCTTGTTTCATCAGAAAAGAGAATTTTATTTCTCGCGGTCTGAGAGTCCTCCGAGTGCCTTTTGGGAAACTTCAGGTGGGCTGTCATGTGCATTTTACTGAGGAGTGGCTTCCGTCTGGCCATTTTACCATACAGGCCTGATTGCTGGAGTGCTGCAGAGATGGTTGTTCTTCTGGAAGGTTCTCCTCTCTCCACACAGAAATTCTGGACCTCTGTCAGTGACCATCAGGTTCTTGGTCACCTCGCTGACTAAGGCCCTTCTCCCCGGATTGCTCAGCTCAAGGAAGAGTCCTGGTGGTTCCAAACTCCTTCCATTTACAGATGATGAAGGCCACTGGGCTCATTGGGACCTTCAATGCTGCAGAAATGTTTCTGTACCCTTCCCCAGATCTGTGCCAATCAACTGAATTTACCACAGGGGGACTCCAATCAAATTGTAGAAACATCTCAAGGATGATGAGTGGAAGCAGGAGGCACCTGAGCTCAATTTTGAGAGTCATGGTAAAGAGTTCTTTGCCATGTTGGACTTCCAGTGACCAGTGTGAGAGAGTGAAAGCGATAACACCAAATTTAACACACCTGCTCCCCATTCATGCCTGAGACCTTGTAACACTAGTGAGTCACATGACACTGGGAGGGACAATGGCTAATTAGGCCCAATTTGGACATTTTCACTTAGGGGTGTACTCACCTTTGTTGGCAGTGGTTTCGACTTTAATGGCTGTGTGCGGGAGTGACATCACGAGACTCCGGCCAGTCACAGAGCCAGAGACTGCGGCCCCAAGAAGGAAGAGGGGCAGAAGATGGACGCGGCCTGGAGTGGGGACATCGCGGGCTTCCAATGCAGGTAAGTGGCACATAATGGGCTAATATGCAATGCACAGTAGCCCATTATGCTTTTACATTGCAGGGTAACATAGAGGAAGTAAAACCCATCAGGGTTTACTGCCTCTTTAACTTTTAGACCCCTTTCACACCAAGGAACTTTACAGGCTTTTTTGAGCTAAAAATAGCGCCTGCCTGTATAGCGCCTCTAAACCGCCTCTTAAAGTGGTTGTCAACCCCTAACAAAAACTTGAACCTACAGGTAAGCCTATAATAAGGCCTATAATAAGGATTACCTGTAGGTTCCCTGAATATCTCCCAAACCTGCACGGTAGGAGATATACGGTGTACTGTGATGTGCCCATGTCATCGGGCACCTGCGCAGTGAAGAAATGGCCTCCGTGACGTTCCTTCACTAAGATCGTGCCGTGACTGGCGGCTCCCGTGGGCATTTGGCAAGTCACCGAGCCAGAGATTGCGGACCCGGAAGGAAGAGGGGCAGAAGATGGACGCGGCCTGGAGCGAAGACATTGCAGGACATCCAATGCAGGTAAGTGGCACATAATGGGCTAATATGCAATGCACAGTAGCCCATTATGCTTTTACGTTGCAGGGTAACATAGAGGAAGTAAAACCCATCAGGGTTCACTTCCTCTTTAATGCACCCCAGTGTGAGAGCCCAATTGCTTTCACAGTGGGGCGGTGCGCTTGCAGAACGTTAGGAAAAGTCCTGCCGCCCAAATAGTGGAGCCTAAGAGGCCTATGACAGTGGTAAAGCAAAACTAAAACTTGTGACGCTTTACTTCTAACGCTCGGGCAGCCCCAGTGTGAAAGGGGTCTACATGTGTTTTTTTATGAAAATGTTGCGTTTCCTAGACCTTTGCAGTAATATTGTGTGACATAAAAAATTGGAACTACCACTATTTTATTCTCTAGGGCAGAGGTCTCCAGATGTGGTGCTTTGCTTTCTTTTATCTGGCCCTTGAGGTATTGTTTCATTCACTGATACCAACAACGGGGCTCAATTGCTCCCAATGACACCAACAATGGGGCTCAATTGCCCCCAATGACACCAACAATCGGGCTCAATTCCTCCCAATGACACCAACAATGGGGCTCAATTCCTCCCAATGACACCAACAATGGGGCTCAATTCCTCCCAATGACACCAACAATGGGGCTCAATTCCTCCCAATGACACCAACAACGGGGCTCAATTCCTCCCAATGACACCAACAATGGGGCTCAATTCCTCCCAATGACACCAACAACGGGGAATTATATTTTCCCACTGACATTGGGACATTTTCTACACCCAATGGCCGCAGTCTGAAGGACAGTAAACCGGCCCTTTGTTTATAAAGTTTGGAGAGCCCTGGTCTTGGGCGTCTGCTTTCAGAAAATATCTCATGTATTGGGGGTTTTATGTTGTGGCACAGAATGGGTTGTTTTTTGGCGGGATCGTTTTTTTTTTGCAGAGCCCCCATCGGCGGTGTGTGAGGACCCCGGTACTGCGGCCTCTGCAGCTTTGGCGGGGGGGGGGCACAGTACAAATAGGCAGCCAGGCCATGTATTTTTTTCCTGCCGCGAGTGTAAATGAGGCCTTCATGGGGCTGTGCCGCACCCGCCCTGCAAATGTGCGCAACAAACGCAGCTCTGGTGTCCTGTGAGGGAGAATATAACCCCCCCCATCAGCAATCTCTAATACCCCCCCATATCATAGGGGAGGGTCTGACACCCCTTTCTGACAGAAATAAACCCCCCGGGAGGAAGTATTGGCGTCCGTAGATAATAATTAGCGGCTCCCATGTAATTATAGAATATATGCCCCCCCCCCCCCCCGTGAGAGAACACGGAACCGCCCCTCCCCGGGATCGAACCTGCGAGCGGCACAGCGCTTCGCCTTCTCACTGCTCTGCTCCGTCCCGGCCGCCGTGGTTGCTAAGGTAACCATTGACACAGCGCGCGTCCCGTCACCTAGGAGACGGAAAGATGGCCGCCGCGTTTAGAAGAGAAGATTGAGAGAGGGGTGAGTGCGGGGAGCCCGGGGATGGGGGGCGGGGGAGGGTAATACCACCCCCATTCCTCCTCACTATGATTGTACAATGTGTGTCTGTAGTCATGTGACCCGCACCCAGGCTACATAGAGAGGGGGAGGGGTCTTCCTATGATTGTTGCTGAACCCTCTAAAAATATCTGGGGGGGCCCCCTAGTGTGAGAACCCGGAAATGTTACCGATCAATGGGAACCCCAGATGAGCCCCCCCATCTCCATTATATCACAGCCCCCCCATCTCCATTATATCACAGCCCCCCCATCTCCATTATATCACAGCCCCCCCATCTCCATTATATCACAGCCCCCCCATCTCCATTATATCACAGCCCCCCCAT
>BLSH010092519.1:6116-22439 GCA_018402905.1 Glandirana rugosa
CTTGTGTGTGATCCGATCAGTGTGTGGAAGTCAACCGCTTCCGGTTTGTTGTAAATAAGAAGTGATTTGTTACCTAAAAACTCGTACCGCTCTCTCGACCCTTTTACGACCGTATGGAACGGGTAAAACTGTGGAGGGGGGCCATCAACATTGACACATACCAGGGTTGCCTCTGGTATAGTCGCGAGGATTTGTTCAACGTCTTCTTAAGGCGTTTAAGATACGGCTGAACATGTGGAGGGCTACGAGATGATGAGGAGTCGTTTGTCTCCTGATGGAATCTCTGTATGTGGAGGGTGTTGAGAGCCTCTGTCTCCAGTTCAACGAACTCTGGGAGGTGTATGTCTCTAAGGTAGTCCTCTGTTTGCTGAGGAGTAGTAGAGCATCGGGAGGTGTACAAGTCGGCATAGAATTTGCGGAATTCTTCTGCAACTTGTTTAGGAGCGCTGATATGGTCTCCGTTGGGACCATACACAGTTACAACTACCGGGGGGAGGTGTCAAAATGGGCAAGGTATGCCAGCATTTTCCCAGCTCTCTCGCCATGCTCAAAAATCCATTGTTTAGTGAAGAATAAATGTTGTTTGGCCTTCGCCAACTGAAGGTGTGTGACTAGCCTAGTGTGTGTTCTCAGAGCCTCGCAGTTTTGGGGAGAGGGATCTTGTATAAAAGTAGTTTCAAGCTGCTGGAGATGGTCCAGCGCCTTTTGCAGGACAAGCTTAGAATTAGATTTGTGGCGGTTGATGTGAGTGGATAGCACCATTCGGGCGTGAAGCTTGAAAGCTTCCCATGTTACCCCTGCTGAGGAGGATGCTAGGTTAGTGTGTATAAAGAATTGGAATTCTTTGGTTATATTGGACTGGTCTTCAATCGTCTTTAACCAGAATGGGTTTAGTTTCCACTGTGGCACAGGTCGGTCTCTGGATAGCTGTAGGGTTATCCAGTATGGGGCATGGTCTGAAAGATGTCTGGGTGCGAATCCCGCATCCTGCAGGTCAGGGAGGAGGGTCGAGGACAAGAATATCAGGTCGATTTTCGACATTGTTTTGTGAGTAGTGGAGAAACAAGAGTATTGCCTAGTAGTGGGTCTAAGGTGCCTCCAGGAGTCTGTCATGGCGAACTCCGACATTAATCGGCTAAATCTGGTGGGGGTTTCAGATAATACCCTAGACCTCCCCACCCCCATCCTGTCCAGGGCCGGGACCGGGGCCATATTGAAATCCCCCATCCAGACAACCGGGACAGCCGGGTTATGGGCTATAAATGCCAAGCCCTCCTTCACGACCGCTGAGCTATACAGAGGGGGGATATAGCAGGCCAATATCAGAATGGGAAAACTGCACAAAGTGGCGTGTATGAAAACATACTGACCTAGAGGATCCGTCCGTTGAATATTATTATTTTAAAGAGTTATTAATCAAGTAAATGAAACAGAACAACAATAATGATTACACAATCAATCCAGCACACTGGGCAATAGCAAAGATATGGTCAGATAACAAAAGCATTATACTCCTAGGTCAGCGTAAACTGTAGCAGTGCCACCCAGAATACTAGACAGGTAGTGAATTTATTTTATTTATTTATTTCAGGTACTTATATAGCGCCGTCAATTTATGCAGCTCTTTACATATACATTGTACATTCACATCAGTCCCTACCCTCAAGGAGCTTACAATCTAAGGTCCCTAACTCACATTCATACATACACATACTAGGGCCAATTTAGACAGGATCCCATTAACCTACCAGCATGTCTTGGTTGGGATTTGAACCAACGACCCTTTTGCTGCTAGGCGAAAGTGCTATGTATTTTTTGATTTAGCAATACAAGAAATATACTGCCTATAAGTTCTAACAGTGGCTGTGCTAGGCCTAGACCAGCTTAGTGGACATAATCAGTGTTATACAGCATAAATGGGGTAAAGATTAACCAGTTGTAGACATTGGGCATGCTACCAACACTCAAAAATGTAATTGAAGTCCATAGTCTAAAACAAAGAGCAAGAGGCAGGGAAAACTGCTCAGCAATGCATAACCCCAGAGGGATTGTTGGAAGCCGCAGCCCAGATGGAAAGGATGCCTGACATAGCTGGGAGTGCACTGGGAGATAGGAATGCGTTTCAAAGCATGCCAATTCTTCCTTCCTTCTTAGCCTATGTAAAATTGGCTAGCCACCAAAAATAAATGCAGCACTATAGTGGCGGATCCAGGAATCGCTGCAACTGCTCACCAGGTGTGCAACATGCTTTGAAACGCATTCCTATCTCCCAGTAACTTTGACTTTTTCTGCTTTGCACAAGTTCCTCATTGGTGAGTGCATTTTAAATTATTAATAAATATTGTTCACTTTGTTTACTACACTATGGAGGTTGAGCGTGTCTTTTCCCTTTTATTGAAGTCCATAGTGCATGTGCAGTATGCCCTGTCCTTCCTCCCTGCTGCCTAACACATGCCAACAATTTTCAGATGTCATTTGACAATCGCTGTGTACATACAGAACCTATTACAGCTACACTTCAGCTAAAAAAAGAGATCTTCTGGCACAGTGCTTACACATATTGTTTAGACACAGGATAGAGAGTGTTGTTTTCAAATTGTGACAGCGGATGAGTGGAGAAGATCCTCTGTCCTCTGTCACAAAGTTGGGAGCGCTGGCAGAGGGAGGTTTCTGCATTGGAGCATGTTACATGTTACACCCTAAATATGGATTAAACATGCTCCTAAGGGTAAACTTAGCCTTTAAATGTCATAGTGTTTTATTCTTGTAGTAGGGGATCCCAAACCTTTAACATTCCAGGATATTAATTACATAATCAAAATAGAAAAGAATATCTATGTGGTACACAGGGACCGTCAGTTTAGCCATGAGCCTTGTCATTTTATGCAATAAATCTCCAATTAAAAGAGCTTTACCATCTCACTGGATGAAGTTGATGGAGTAGACAACTTACAAAGTATCATACGCAAAAGAGAATATAAAAACAAACATGGTAACAGTCAACGCACATGACTTTATTTCTTTCCACATGGAATTACTTAGTGGAAACTTATCATTAGCCCCTTGAGCCTGTCAAAAATTGGCACATTATGGAAAGGTTGCCATAGACAGAGATTTTGTAAAGAAGTGTAGACATCCCATCAGTACATGACAGGAGCCAGGCTTTAATGATAGATGAATAATTGAGTATTTACATCAGGTCATGTCATCTCAATGGAATGAAACCATAGTGAGAGACCAGCATGCAACATACTTATCAGTCACAGGAGCAGAGTGCATTGACATGGAATTAGGCAACTCAACAGAACACTTGGAGCTTTTTTATCAGTGCAGTCTAGTATTTCCTGGTGTGGAGTAGTATTTGGTGTGCTTATTTCTTCCAGGGCCTACTTTTCTTAGATGAAGGTGGTGTTTTTTCTTTAGCGGGATGTTTGTTCCCCATTTAACAGTCTTATGAGTAGAGATAGGCCGAACACCCCCTTCACAGCAGAACTCCCAAACAGGGGAAATGTTCTGCCTCGAACAGTGAACTCCATTAAAGTCTATGAGAGCCAAATATAAGAAATCAAAAGTGCCCATTTTGAAGGCTTATATGCAAATAATTGGCCATAAAAGGGGTATGGGGTTACGAATACTGCCCTGGGGGATATGTAGCAATGAAACATTTTTTTTTAAGGAGCAGTGATTTCAATAATGCTTACAGTGCAACAATAAAAATTAAAAAATCCTTTAAATATAGTGCCTGGGGGTCCTTTAGTCTGCCTGTAAAGTGGCACATCTGTAGCATATATAGAGCATGCTGCAGCAAAAATTATATTTTTAGAAAGAAAAAAACAAGTACAAGCGGTCCCCTAGTTACAAACATCTGACTTACGAACTACTCCTACTTACAAACGGAGGGAGACAACAGGAAGTGGGAGGAAATCTCCCCCTAGGAAGGGAAATTCACTCCTGTAAGAGTTATTATGGGAAAAAGGTATCTCCACTGATGCTTTATTACCAAGGTTTGTTTCCACTACAACCCAAAATTTTCAAAATTCAATTACCATTGGGACAGGAAGTGAGGTGAAATCTTATAAACAGAAACATAGACAGCTAAACAAATATTACAGGGGTGTTAACCCTTCCCTATGCTATCCAAAAAGCTTAAAAATATTTTTTTTGGCTGAAGCTACACTTAAAAAATTTACCTGTTCCGACTCACAAACAAATTGAGCTTAAGAACAAACCTACAGTCCCTATATTGTTTGTAACCCGGTGACCTCCTGTAAAATTACAACTGGCAAAAAAAAACTGCAATGGGTTTTAAGGGGAACCTCCAAAATTAAAAAAAAAAAAAGTGTGTGTTCCCCCTAAAATCCATACTAGACCCCTATCTGAGCATCGTGATTGGGAGGCCACATGTCACCTGGTGGTACTGCCCCCTTGTGATGTCACCAACATCAGTGCTTGCTTGTCCCCCCTTTCTTGACCCGCCAGACTGAATGCTCAGATAAAGGTCTGGTATGGACTGAGGGCGGACCCCACACAGTTTTTTTTCTTTACTATTTTTTTTATTTAGCGGTCAGCGGGGAAGCCCATTGACAGCTGATGACACATGGGTTTTTAAAGACACCATTGCACAGCTTTTACTGCACCCTGATTGGGCAAGGCTTTGCCCAATCAGGGCGCAAAATGCACTGTGTAGCACACAGTGAATTGCAGGGCATTTGGCTTTGCGATTAGCTGCGAAACACCCTGCAAATTCGGGTGTTCCACCACGCTCGGGCCAAACCATTCGCCCAACCTTAATTAAGAGATTGCTTACATTGTTCAGCTTCAGAGGGGCATCTGAAGGTTAAATGACACCACCATTACATTTCTGGAACAAATATGTGCAAAAGCTTTGCATCTCCAAGTCACTTCCAATGAATAGTCATGAACAGCAACAGAATATGGCTGTTGATAGATGGATTGTGTGTGTTTTTTTTATATTACTGCATTAAAGCAAGTTTATCAGCATAATTGAAATATTTGATGATCATCGGCCTAGAAATCTCCTTGTTCTTAGCTTGTAGTCCTCGCAACACAGAGTCTTGTAAGGTTTAGAGCTTCTGGTATGTGTGTAGCAAAAAACTCAAGGAAAGAGCAAACCTTGTATATTTCTAAAGGTTGATGATGCACATTTAGTTCTTCCTGGGGCAATTCCTTAAATCCTCCATTTTGTCCACCACAGACTATTTTATTTTACAATGCTTCTGAAGGACACTTCTATAATTGTGGGGTCAGGATTTTAGCCACTGCTTGTGCATTCCGGGCATGGGAGGGCTTGTCCTCTGTGCCCAATGGAGAGTGGGAACAATCTCTGGCCTGCTGTAAGGTCTATGTAGTGGTCATCTTGATTTGAGCATCTGGCATGATATCCTAAGGCTGCCAGAATAGAGATTTGAAGTAAGTCTTCACTAGAAACCAGTCCATGTACACCCAATGTGACTGGAGGGGTCGCCTTGCGATTGGAGTTGCCGACACAGCTCCTCAATGCAATGTTAGACCCACGTGTTGAAATATACATTTAGTATGGAGTTAGCTTTCAAGATAAAACATTGTTTTATTATAAAGACTTAGGGGTTGATTTACTAAAACGGGAGAGTGCAAAATCTGGTGCAGCTCTGCATAGAAACCAATCAGTTTCCAGGTTTATTTGTCAAAGTTTAATTGAACAAGCTGAAGTTAGAAGCTGATTGGCTACCATGCACAGCTGCACCAGATTTTGCACTCTCTAGTTTTATGTATTCAACCCCTAGGACTTGGTAACAGAAAAGTATTGATTGTTAGTTATTTTAATATTGTTATTTATTACTAAAGTTGCTTGTTTTTTTTTCTAGTCCATTAATATCAATATGGGAGTGAACATTGTGAACTGAAATTAAACATTCTGATTGAAGCATTGTCAATGCTTTATAACACTAGTTATAAAGAAATAATATTAATAGCAAAAATATCAGTACCCCCATTTTTCCCTTTTAGTTGGCTATAATACGCAGAAATGCTGGCTCACTAAAAGGCAGGTTTACAAAGCATAAAATGTGACATTCCCTAAACATTCACTACAGATGAAGCTTGCTGGTGAATGTGTTTTAATATACACTGAATGATTTACATTATGCCCCATTTGGAAAAATTATAACAATTCCGATTTGTTTAAGGTAAAGTTACATTTTAAAATATAAAGGCAATTTAAAAAATAGTATCTGCATGCTTATTTCACCATCGTAATTTGTTATGACTGATCAACATGAAAGACGGAAAAAAAAAACAATTTATCTTGAACAGAGAATGAACTAAACATTTCATGGTCATAAATTATTCATTATTCCCTGTTCATAGTTATCAATAATTAGCATTCTTGGTCTAGAGAATAATATTTCAGAAAATTGTATTTTTGTGGCCCCTGAAGAAGCAGATTAGTTCCAGGAAAAGTGTTGAGCCTTTCATCATTTTGATGTTTTTTTTTTTTATTTTTTGATCAATTTCATTGATGGAGATGTGTCTTTCTCTCATTGAACATGTATTCGTGAAAAATGTAGAAAGGTGTATATTTGTATTATTTCATTGTGTTCTGTATATATGAGTTGTAGTTATACTTATTTTATGGAGGCATATCCAATAGGAAAGGAAATTTTACATTTTGATATATGTTATACATCAAAAGTCCTATACAATACAATTTTTTTTTTCTACTCCTTGAACATTTTAAAGTAGATTTGCAAGTTTGAGGATGATGACAAATGGATTTGAGTAAGACAGAAAAGAGTGTAGCTGATATGTAAATCTATTTTCAACATTACATGCCGCCTTTTAATTTTGGAGAAATGTTAACTAAATATGAAAGTTTGATGGGTTTGAAGATCAGTTATATGGCATAACCAATAGTCTATATAAACTTGATTTGAATGAATGTGAATATCTTCATACAGCATTATTTGTGGTAGTAAATATAAGTATTTAGTTTGACCTTCACGTGGCATTTCTTTTAACTTTACTTATCATTTTTTATTTAATCCTTCCACTCCTGTTGTTCAATTAGTGTTTGACCCCTTTAGCAGAGATGTAAATTAAATGACATTTCAATGCCATCCCATATTTAAAATTCTGTGTTAGTTGTGGATCATAAATGATGATCTTCGTTCTTTAGCTAATTTATTCATTTAACAATTTCCCTCCAGAAGTTCCAGCAGAAGGCTCTGAAGCAAACTAAGCAGAATAAATCCAAGTCGGCTGAATTTCTGATGGGTGAGCCTTGCTTGATGAGTTATTGCTCATAATTTGTGTAAGGATTAATTAACTAATTACAGACAAATGGCTGTGGGCGAAATTTTGCTCTTGCTTGTCATGGTGCAATTTGTAATTATTTTAATCATTTATTCTCTTTTTTTGGGGAGAGTTAATTTTAACCTAATTCTGTTTTGGCGACATTTGAGGACGATACACTGGAATTTTTCAGCAATGGAAGTATTCGAAGGAATGCTTTTTTTTTCTTGTCATTGAAATGCTTTTCGCAATGATATGCTCCTGTGACCTCTTTGTTTTGTGCAGTCAAAGAAGACAGGGCAGAAGCAGAAGGCATTGAAAATCCACTTTTTAACATCATCAGCACAGATATTTCAAATTATCAATTTTCAGGGAAAAAAATATTAGATATGACAAGTTGGATAGCACCCTTGTAACTCACCAAAAAAACCTCACGCAACAAGCTCATGCTGAACCAAGAGGTGAGACTTCACTCTTAATTATACTCACAATGAATGACAGCAACTGCCTTTCTAATGTAACCTGTGTTCTCCAAGGCCGAATTTATACATTCCATTCATGCAAGTTATAGCAAGTCACAGTCAGGATTAGAAACAATTGACTACAACTGAGTCATTCCCTTGCTATACAACTTTTCTGGTAATCAAAAACAGAGAGTCACTGTTAAAATCCCCAGCTACTTCCTGCTCATTTGACAGTGTGTCTCATGTAAAGCAGTGCATTGTAAAAACATGCAACACATGTAAACTCTGTCTTGTGGTAACGTAAATGCTATGCAGAGGCAATAATGCAAATTTAACATACTCCATACTTAAAAATCAACCTATAGGTTTACTCAAAATGTCATTGTTCTATATAGAGGCTTTTACATTTTAACTTGTTACTGACTGCTTTGCTATTTAATATAGAGCTATGTAGAAGGAGTGATTTGACAAAGAAGTCCTTTGTGCAGAGTAATGTATTATATTGGAGACTGGACTTGTTTTATTTTTGGCATTAGACTATTGTTCTCTTTCACAAAGCATTTAAAAATGAGCAGATTGGATTGTTCTTCATTACAAGATTTGCAAATTCAACATAAACCACTAAAGTCATGGTAAAGTATGTTAAATAATGTTAAATGCATAGTTTTATAGGAAGAAGAAAATAATAAAAATACATGAACCAAATTACAGTAAATATTAGTATTTTGTCAACATCTCTAAATGTCATTTAAAAAAAAAAACCTCAATGCTCCTTCTTTGATTAAAGGCTAATATAAAGGCATGCTTTACTCATAAGAAAATAAATACAATTGTAGTTAAAATTTCAGTTTTCTGGGGAAAAATGATCATTGTAAATTGTACTGATATATCCATTATATGTGTATATATTTCTTTAAGGTTCAATAATGTAACTCATAAACTCCCTAAACTATATGAAGAAGAGTTATGTAATTTTTTTTTAAAATTTCAACAATAATTCTGGAGGTTTATCCTTATTGTGATATATCAAGGTTAATCAAATAGATTATTTTTAATTAGTAGACAATGTATGAGAAATACATGCATGGATTATAGATAGAGATAGCATTACAAATTCCCTATGATGTTTAGTAGACATATTTTGACTGTTGGTATTGCCCTGAGCTAGTTGTTGTCAATTGTAACCTCTACAGAGAACACACCCTAGAATTTCCTACTCAAGCCTTTAGAGAACTTCTGTGATACACATTCAACACAAGGGGGCTGGTGTCCAAACCATAAATACAACTTTAGGACTGTGATGATAAGAAACATTTTTATCACTGAAATTACAGTTGAGTATATTCTATTATGTTTCATTATCATGAAATGACATGTTAAAATAGCATAATATCATTTTTTAAAAGCACACGAGTTCAAATTCTAAGTTGAGGAACATAATAGGGAATCTCATGTTCTTCTTATTCTTGCTTGTATCAGATACAATATGTTTTGCCTAGTGAAATGTGCCACTGAAGAACCAAAACCCCATTACAATACAAATAAATATTAATTTTGACCTATTTACAGTGTATCACACATTTTTGGCCCTTTAACCAATTTGTAAGCAACCTGCATTGGATTAAGTGCACTACACCTTTCATATGCTATATACAAGTGGCCTATTGGTCCACGTTCTAATGCTTACATAGGTGATAGAGACCTTGGAGCCACATTTTGAAGAGGTGCTAAAGTGTGCTTCTCATATAAAAAAAAAAAATATATATATATATATATATATATATATATATACCCATATAGAGATGCATACCCCAAACAAAGATAAACAACCTTAAAGTGATTGTAAAGTCTTGTTTAAAAAAAAATAACAAACATGTTATACTTACCTTTTCTGTGCAGTTTGTTTTGCACAGAGCAGCCTGGACCCTCCTCTTCTCCGGTCCCTCTTCACCCCTCCTGGCCCCTCCCTCCTGTTGAGTGCCCCCACAGCAAGCAGCTTGCTATGGGAGCACCCAAGCTGAGTCACAGCCCAGTGTGTCCATTCAGACACGGAGTCCTGACCTGTCCCCTCACTCTTCTGATGGCTAACTGACTATGATTGACAAATGTGGGAGCCAGTGGCGCCACTGCTGTGTCTCAGTCAATCAGGAGGAGAATCCTGGACAACTAAGACATTTGTGGACATTGCTCGAGAGAGATAGGGCTCAGGTAAGTAATTAGGGGGTGCTGGGGAGGCTGCTACACACAGAAGGTTTTTTTATCTTAATGCATAAAATGAAAAAAAATTGGGCTAACTTTGGGTGTTTTGTTTTAATTCATGAAAGTGATTTTTTTTAAAAAATATTACATTTGAAAAACCGCTGCTCAAACAGTGTGACATAAACATTTGCAATACCCACCATTTTATTCTATAGGGTTTCTGCTAAGTAATTTTCTAGCAAAAAAAGTAGATTTTTACATGTAGAAGTGAAGTGTAAGAAATGGCCCGAATGGCAAGTAGTTAAGTTATTTCCCCTTATCCATCAGAGTGCAGCTTTAATTTATTTGGAAGTTAAGGGTAATTAGTTCCATTTATTAAGATGTGCCCAATTGTACTACAGATCTATCAATTTATAACCAGTAAAGCATATATGTAAGAGGGGAAAGTGACATCAAATGTAAAAAAAAAAACTCTCCAGCACACAGAAATGAGAGCTAGAAAAAAATATTTAATATAAACCTTCTGTTGAAGTCATTACAAGAGTAAAGGTTTTAGTCACTTAGTGTATTTACTAAACAGGGCAGAAAGAGGAAATAGCAAAAATATTCACCAGTTCATTATCAGAATGGGAGATACATGTGGGAGGAACAAATCATTACAAGTGCATAATGCATATTTTCCCAATACTCTTCTCTGCGAGCCAATGAAGGTGACCTTATTAAAACCTGTTTCTAACATTTTCATAAAAACATTTCTAATTTGCATACATATGTGGGCAAGTCATATATTATATCAAGGTGCCTTTGCAAATTTGGTCCACTGTAAACTGTGGCAGTGCCAACACAAGGACATACAGAAAAGACTGGAAATGTGATTTTTATTGTGCAAATTGAAATGAACAATTTCATTATGCATACATACTGAAATAGTCATTTTTGCATTGTTAAAAAATATACAAACTACCTTGTGCTGATACAGCATCTTTAACTTAGTGTTACTGATATTAAAGCCCTCAAGTTCAGTGTCTGAAGCGTTAATGGAATATAGCAAAGAAAATAAATTAGCTCAGTAATACACATAGGCATGTATGCTTCACTGATACAGAAGGCAAGGGAACTATTAGGTTTTATAGGCTCCTAATTTTCCTCTTTCCAAAAATCCACTTGCAAGATCCTTGACACACTATTTAAGTGGTGACCTCTGTAGCAGGATTTGCTTTCAGTGCTTCTTGTACAGTGCTAGATTTGATGAAGTGTTCTTTATGTACTCCTTGGAAGTAATCATGCATTTTGGCAAATATCCAGGAACTTTTCCCTCAAGAACATTTGATACTGAGTGTGTTTATGTGGTTTACATGTTCACCTTTGCCACAACATTGTCATAATAGGGGACACACATTGGGCTTTCTGTGAAACAAAATTTCCCTGTGCTAATTCTTTTCTCTTATAAAAAGAAATAGGGAATGCTAATAGTTTGATGCTTATTATAAAGCCAAATCAATGTTGAATGTGATTTTGTACAAATGTATTTGTATAAAATCTTTGTATTTTAATTAATAAATCAGACTATCATCTAAATCACAAAATGTATTTTAATTACAGTCTTTTTTGTTGTTTGGCAGAAAGAAATATTTTAATCCATCTTATTTCTAACGTATTGAAAATATCCACCCAGTATTAAGTGAACTGCAAAGTGTAGTAGATAATTTTCCCTCTCTAGTGTAGTAGAGAGTTAATAATATGCTCTTCATCTGACTTTTGATAGAAGTAGGTGGGAAAAAAACCCAATGGGGATCCTGTTTTTACTGGCTAAAACAAGATTATAGGATAACATCCCCCCCATCTTCTATATTTTTAACCACTTCCTGCCCGGCTTATTAACAAATGATGGTGGGGTGGGTGGTTCATTATCCTGACCGGGCGTCTATTGATGTGATCAGGATAAGCCACGATCGTGCACCCGCGGGGGCGCACATCGAGGCGATCGGCGGTGCCGTGGGTACCGTCCAAGTTAAAAGGCTTTCACGGCTGATCACAGTGTAAATAGGAAGAGACATTAATCGGCTTTTCCTCTGCTCAGGTTTGCAAACCTGAGCAGTGGAGAGCCAATTGGCTGCTCTCCTGACGGGATGGGGGCTGCCCTGAATGTTTATCAGTGCAGCTCCCCTCAGGTTCGCCCCACTGGACCACCAGGGAGCCGACCAGGACCACCAGGGAGCCCCCACTAGACCACCAGGTAAGGGCAATACAGTGCACAGTGCTATATGCACCAGTGCCCACCAGTGCCATGTACCAGTGCCTATCAGTGCCCACCTGTGCCACCTATTGGTTCCCACCTGTGCCACCTATCAGTGCCCACCTTTGCCAGCTATCAGTGCCCAGCAGTGCCACCTATCAGTGCCCAGTGCCACCTATCAGTGCCACCTATGAGTGCCCATCAGTGCCGCATATCAATGCCATCTATCAGTGCCCATCAGTGTTGCTTATCAGTGCCACCTATCAGTGCAAATCAGTGCTGCATATATGTGCCCCATCATCAGAGCAACTTTATCAGTGCCAATCTGTACTGCCTCATCAGTGCTCGTCAGTGTAGCCTCATTAGTGCCCATCAGTGTAGCCACATCAGTGCCCCTCAGTGAAGGAGAAAATGTACTTATACAAAGTTTTGTGACAGAAACAGACATTTTTTTTTTCAAAATTTTCAGTCTTTTTTTATTTGTAGCGCAAAAAATAAAAACCGCAGGGGTGATCAAATACCACCAAAAGAAAGCTCTATTTGGGGGAGCAAAATGATAAAAAGTTTGTTTGGGTACAATGTCGCACGACCTTATAATAAAGTATTAGACTTCCTTATTAAAGCAGACCTGATTTTACATGTTGTTATTATATAGTAGTTTATCATTTCCCACCTCCAAAATAATATTAAAATACTATCATTTAGTTTAATTATATTCCTTCTGAGCTTAATCTTTGGGTCCGATTTTCTCCAACAGTATAGATAAATAACTTGTGCTAGTCATATGTAGATGATTTTTCCCAGGATGTACTGCCGCAGACCATATAATGATGCAATGGAGAGCAAGGTGAAAATGAATACCTAAAACATGCTGCTAACCACAGATTCCAATCTTTCCTGCTTCCTTCTTTTCTACCTGATCACACGCACTGCTGTTGGGTCACTACCGAGGAAATTTTCTTTCAGATCAAGTTTGTCTTGACCATAAACTTCTCAAAAGCTCTAAGGGCCGGTTCACACTGCTGCGTGTGGCCAGATTGGGTGTGATTCATACCGCGCTGTAGTGTGAATCACATGCAATCTCTATGCGATGCGATCTCAGCCATACAGACAGTATGGCTAAAATTGCATCGCATTTGGAACAAACTCGCACAGGACCCTTTTTTCCGCAGCAGCAGAATCGGATTGCATGTGCGAGTTTGCAGTTCGCAGTGCGATATGCAAACTGATTTGGGGTGTCATTAGCTTTCTATTGACACTCCACGCAGTTCGCATATGGAAGTGACATGCGATGCGGGAACCCACAGTGGCTTCGCAGGGTTCCCGCATCGCAGCAATGTGAACCGGCCCTAAATGGGTTCCTCTCTAAAATTCTCCCTAAGCCAATGATGAACCACTGCCGCAGATATTTTCTTAAAACCAATTACTTTCAGCAAGCCAGACTTTTCGAAAACCTTCTAGAAGAGCAAACTACTGCACAATACAACCTTTATAGCCTAATCCCAATGGAAATAGAGAGCTCAACACTCCATCCTCTTAGGGCCTAAGCCTAGGATGGAAAAACATATGGGTGAATGTGTACCAGACATCTAACACTTACCCTTGCTCACACCAGAATCACTAAAACCTAAGTGATTGGCTGGGTTGTAAAACATTTAAAATACTGATTATTAAGTCTTCTGTCACAAACTGTCGGGGCATGCTCAAGCAGAAGCAGTATCAGTCTTTGCTTAGGCACACTTACAAGGAAGGAACATTGGAAGGTGCTTCAGTGGGCCCCATGCTATCTATGCTATGCAGTATAGTCTCCAGCCAGAGAAGCCTCAGGTGCACATGTAAATAAGAAGAAAGCAGCACATCTCTCCTCATATTAAGTGCCCTCCAAGGAATGCTGAAATTCCTACTCCCTTGTGCTCCACAGTGTTGTTATATTATATGTCACATGACCTCCACAAAGGAGAAGAGGGGAGAACATTCCTTCACTTCTAATTGGGCATTCCATCTGATGGAAGGTCTGTGCTTTTCTTCTTGTTTAAAAACTTGTGCATCAGGTAGGTGGCTACACTTAGCCATGAAACTCTACTCTTGTAACAAAGTGAGAATAAATCAGTGAGGGGCAAAGAAGAAGCTTTTCTGCCTAATATAAGTAATGGTATACATCTAGGAATGAGAAGAAAAATCACCCTTTTCCATTTAGTCCCAAATCAATATTTTTGCATATACAAAGTAGTACAAACAAGATAATAGTATAATTTTAAACTTAAGCCAGGTACACACTACCATTAGCTCTGTTCGGAGATGCTGTACTAACCATGCAAGGTTTCCCCCGCTGAGCAGGGTCCCCTGGCCAAAACACTCCAATCAGCGCTCTCTGCCATTGGCTGAGAGCGCTGATCGAGAATCATCGGCTGCTGGTTTTCCAGCATGCAAATCTGACAGAAACTGGCCGAACGGTTGACTTCTGTCGGAGAGACTGACTGAAACACAGGCAGAATGTCAGCCTTTTTTTTTGAACGGGCAAGTGTCTCCCACATTCTGCCCGTCTGTACGGGGCTTTAGATACCTTTATGTAGCAATAGACAGAACAGAAATTAAAATAATTTTGTAATTAATAATCACCTTGATCTTTAGTTCAGACATTGGGGAGTTGCAAATAAGGTGCAGTCATTTGGAAAAACAAACCGATTTATGATGTTTCCTGAGATCTATTCTAGTAACTTCCCTGTGGATCACGAAGATGGGGAAAAACCCTGGAAGCATTTCTGGTGAATTATGTTTCGAATGGGAAAATATTTCCACCTTACTCTAAATATAGAAATTGGTTTACACCCTGAATCGTATAAATACATTGCATACAGTTGAAGAAAATGTGAAAATCCTTCCTCTTTTTTCTTCTTGCATTTTTTTATTCTCTAGCTAGGCAACAAAAATGACAATTCAATAGAGGGAATATATGGCAAAGAGAATATTGTCTAGTGTTTCCTGTTTGAAAACTGTATACAGAGATGTACAGAAAATTAGCCCAACACACTGTCTAGTTTTCATCATAGCAGAAAAAAGAGATGACTGCAGATTAGTTGTTGTAAGTAAGGGGAAGTTGCCTATAGGTCTTTAAAGTGCCAAAATTGAAATCCATTTTGGTTTTAAAGAGGGTAATCCCTTATTTGCTATCTAATAATTTAGAACTCTTATCCATAGTTAGTTACATTTTTGTAAACTCTTTGCACCCTTTCCATCAAGGAACCTTTAAAAGTAAAAAGCACATTTTTATCTCATTGTTCCATCCTTGAACATTTGGTGGGCATTAAGGATCTTATGCTCTAGGCAATCAAATAACTGCCACCTGTCCTCTTTAAAGAGATGCATCTACTTCCTCAACTTTCAGTCATATGTGTTTAGACAGGACAGCAGCAAAGAGTATACTACCTGACTTGTATATCTGGTGATAGATAATTTGTATACAAATATCTATACATGCATACACACAAACACCAACATATACAGTATCTCACAAAAGTGAGTACATCCAACACATTTTTGTAAAAAATGTATTATATGTTTTCATGTGACAACACTGAAGAAATGACACTTTGCTACAATGTAGTGAGTGTACAGCTTGTATAAGAGTGTACATTTGCTGTCCCCTCAAAATAACTCAACACACAGCCATTAATGTCTAAACCGCTGGCAACATAAGTGAGTACACTCCTAAGTGAAAATGTCAAAATTGGGCCCAATTGGCCATTTTCCCTCCCCGGTGTCATGTCACTCATTAATGTTACAAGGTAGCAGGTGTGTTATATTTGGTGTATTGCTCTCACTCTCTCATACTGGTCACTGGAAGTTCAACATGGCACCTCATGGCAAATAACTCTCTGAGGATCTGAAAAAAAGAATTGTTGCTCTACATAAAGATGGCATAGGCTATAAGAAGATTGCCAAGACCCCAAAACTGAGCCACAGCATGGTCTGGCCAAGACCATACAGTGGTTTAAAAGGACAGGTTCCACTCAGAACAGGCCTTGCCATGGTTGACCAAAGAAGTTGAAGGCACATGCTCACAATCATATCCAGAGGTTGTCTTTGGGAAATAGATGTATGAGTGCTGCCAGCATTGCTGCAGAGGTTGAAGAG
>BLSH010092519.1:31222-44525 GCA_018402905.1 Glandirana rugosa
GAGTTGAGATTACCATTGATCTCAACTCGCTTGTGGACCTGCAAGCCCAAGACGACCAGGCAGGCTTGAAGTGAAGTTCGGACGGACCAGCAGAACCCGAACGTCCAGGTGTTCGCTCAACTCTAGTTACCATTAGAGTTGAGCGAACCCGAACTGTAAAGTTCGGGTTCGTACCGAACTTTGGGGTGTCCGTGACCTGGACCCGAACCCGGACATTTTAAAAAAAGTTTGGGTTTGAGTTCTGGGTTCGAGTATTTGATCACGCATGTTGAATAGCTGCAGGGCAGCCAATCAACAAGCGTTTCACTGGTTTGCCCTTAGAAGCCATCACAGCCATGCCTACTAATGGCATGGCTGTGACTGGCCAGTGCATCATGTGACCCAGCCTCTTTATTAGCTGGGGTCACTTAGTGCTGCATATAAAAACAATCAATCTCATGCAGACACCCCAGCGGGTGTGATAAAGCCACCACTGTAGCTCTTCCCGACTAGTTTCATTCAAAAGAACATTATAAAGGGATAAAGGAGTACCCCTATTCTGCCAGTGTGCTAACCTAAGTTCATCTAGATCAGTACTAACAGAGGCTCTGCTGTAATTGCATGGTGAAAAGCTTCAGTGTTGTAATAAAGGATACTACACCCTAGGTTTCCTCTAGACATGCAAGTTTAGACATTTTTAATAATGCATAACATCTCTAGTTTACCAGTAAATATTAAATACAGGCTGTAACTATGACACACTAGTCCCATAGAGGTGTTTCAAAAGCTGTTTATGCACCCTCCTGGGGTAAGAAAGAGTGATGAGCTACTTTGCTGTCTTTGATTCAACTGTGTATGTAATCTGAGCTTTGGCTATTGAGTCTTATAAAAAATATGCAGACCTTTTTTTTCCAACCAAACAGTTCAGATTAGCCTGGTAAATATGTCAAAAAGACCCTAAGGCCCCTTTCACACTGCCGCGACTTGAAAGTTACATAATTTTGACGTGATTTTGCGGGATCGATTTTGACATGATTTCAGGGAATGCCTGTGTAAACTTGAAGTCTAAGGACCTCAACTCACATCAAAGTCAGACCAAAGTAGTGCAGGGACTACTTTGAAGTCAGTGCGACTTGAAGTCGCACAGATATGAATGGTTATCATTGGGGTACGACTTGTCATGTGACTCTGATGTCCAAAGTCGCAGGAAAAGTCCCACAAGTGTGAAAGGGGCCTGAAGCTCCACCTACTGGCTCAAAAAAATGTAAATATGAATAGGCTTTGAATCTGTATTTTATTAGTGTAGCGCCCTCTACCTTAGGTAGGTGCTTAGAGAGATTTTTTTGTAGGTAAGGCAAATTTAGTCAGGCCTGACTAAAAGTCAGGCCTAATTGTTTTGATTCTGGGCTAGGTGCCTCACAGGTGGTGTCATCAGAACCTCCCACTTCTTTTCAGAAGCTTCTGGTGTTTTCTGGAAAAGCAACTGGTTTTAGTTATGTTTTCATCTGTTTAGAGTGGTTAGAAGGGTGGACGCTGACTAATGCTTAGTTGCTTAGGTGCTTTAATGTACATTAATAAGATTATTTACTGTACACAAAAGCATACCACAGGCTTGTTTTAACATAGATATCTAGACAAAATTTAAAAGAGTGTAATTTGCCTTTCAGGAGGAAATGACCATTTGAAGGTGTTTCTGACATTGCAGATTGCAAGGAGGCATTGCAGAAGCATAACAATTGTGTACTGGTAATCAAGTTTATTTAATTTGGCATAGTGTTTGTTTAACTTAGGTTACTGTATGTTACAGCATACAACCATAATAAATGAGTCTGCGTCTGCAAGATCTAAAAGTATTTGTTCCACATACATCTACTCTACAGTGTGGAGTGACTGTGGTGCAGGTTATGGCAGTGATTGATAAAACTTTGGCCTTGTTGAAGAGTGTCAGTGATGAGACAATGTAGAGAACGTGGCATTAATATAGTGCATTATGGATCTGTTTTAAATCCCTTCTCAAACATTAGCAGGAGGGCAAACCCAATGAACAAAGATAAGGAACCTCTTTTTTGGGATCTTAAATTATGGAAATGACCTTAGAAGTCCTTGTGATATCACACTGTGTGAGGAGTTGTTTTTTTGTGGTTGATTTTTGTGGCAAATACATTGTTCACTTTGTAAGTAAAGTTGTACTCTGCAATAGTATTTTATCTAAAGCTTAGTGAACATGGTGAAGCTTGAGTCTGCAAAGAATACATAATCATATGTAAGGAAAGTAAATAAAAAAAGCATTTTTGCTTACATATGAATGGATAATAAAAGTCAGTAATGCTTCACCTCATTTACTAAGCTCTAGAGATAATTTCCTTACAGAGCGCAACTGCACTTTCAAAGTAAACAGCCTACTTGCACAAGTAAATCATTCCCATTGTATTCTAATTGCTTAATATTGACCAATTTGATTTTACTTCCATCTACGGATTCTCCTAAGCTATTAAATACTTTGGCAATAACATACACAGAGACCCTATGAATACCTTCAATTACATCCATTGACAATTATGAAACAGACATTAATTTACAGGATACTCCAGAAACTCAAGACTTATGTAGGGAAGTGAATCATAAATTTGGGAGGGAAGATCTAACATTTTCCTTACAAAACAGAGAATGAAAATGTCCATGCTACTTGGTATCTTTTTTCCATCATACTGAACAGTATAATCAATATCCAATAGATAGCTTTATTTCTGAGATTATTCCCAGATTATTAACAGAAAATTAACAGGACTTGGACTTAATAATTATGAATCCCTGACGTTTATAGATTTGATCTTGGTGGCGGAGCAGGAGAATTGGGCATCTAGGTTCTGGACCTGGAAATAACTTAAATATGTCCTCTCCTTCATTATACTTCACCACCCTTCACTCTGACAATTCATGTTCTGCCTCTGGTGATATCAAGTTGAAGAATACTTCAATCTGTATGTGTTACATATATTATTAATAAAATAAAATATTTGAAGCGATCTCAGGGATCCAGAAAATGTTTAAGAATACTGAGTGGGTTTGTGCATAATTTAAACTAAAATGACAGCAGATCCATAGTTTGGACAAATAGTTTGAAATTGTTACAGTGAAAAGAATCATCCTCTTTAGGAGGAACATGACAGTTGCTGATAAATCTTTTCCAACTTTTAGAGCACAGGGCATCTGGAGTCATAAAATGGATATGAATATTACCAGGATGAGCTTCCAAGTGAATTTATACATGCATTTAATTAATAATTTATGGAAGAAAAGTAGAAAGCTATGACCTAGAGTATTTGCAAAATAAAAGCCACATACCAATTAAGTCACATTGTAAACTTGAAATATTTTGAAAGTTTATTATGATGTTCCATGTGTTTAGAAATCTATAACTAAAAAGAAAACATTTAGTGAATGCATATTGCAAAATGCATGCATTTAACTTTCATACTTAACATTTTATTTATCTTTGCACTCTGTCACTATATTCATATCAAATGAAAAAAAGTCATTCATACTGAGGGGTAGATTTACTAATACTGGAGAGTGCAAAATCTGGTGCAGTTGTGCATGGTAGCCAATCGGCTTCTAAGTACAGCTTGTTCAATTAAGCCTTGACAAAAAACCTGGAAGCTGATTGGTTTCCAGATTTTTCCATTCACCTGTGTTGGTAAATCAACCCCTGTATGTTTTAATTTCAGGATCCCATGTAAATTTAATGGTAACACTAAAAAATGACTAATGTATTTAAAATCAACTTTATTAGTTGTTGTGTTCTTTTTTATTGTTTCATTTAGACATTTTCTTTTTGGGGTCATTTTAAGGGGTTGTTGAAAATGGTGCAAACCTTTAACAACAATATTTTCTTATTTGCATCAATTTTGGTCTACTAAATATACAATTTAAAGTTTTTTTTATATACATATATATATGGCCTATATATACAATTGTGCTCATACATTTACATACCCTGGCAGAATTTATGATTTCTTGGCCATTTTTCAGAGAATATGAATGAGAAGTTGACATAAAGGGGTTTGAATGGCTATTAAAGGTAACCATCCTCACCTGTGATCTGTTTGCTTGTAATTAGTGTGTGTGTGTAAAAGGTCAATGAGTTTCTGGACCCCTGACAGACCCTTGCATCTTTCATCCAGTGCTGCACTGATGTTTCCGGGATCAGAGTCATGGGGAAAGCAAAAGAATTGCCAAAGGATCTGTGGGAAAAGGTAGTTGAACTGTATAAAACAGGAAAGGGATATAAAAAGATATCCAAGGAATTGAGAATGCCAATCAGCAGTGTTCAAAATCTAATCAAGAAGTGGAAAATGAGGGGTTCTGTTGAAACCAAACCATGGTCAGGTAAACCAACTAAAATTTCAGCCACAACTGCCAGGTAAATTGTTTGGGATGCAAAGAAAAACCCACAAACAACTTCAGGTGAAATACAGGACTCTCTGAAAACATGTGGTGTGGCTGTTTCAAGATGCACAATAAGGAGGCAACCTCAGGCTGCATGGTCAAGTCGCCAGAAGAAAGCCATTACTACGCAAATGCCACAAAATATCCCGCTTACAATATGCCAAACAGCACAGAGACAAGCCTCAAACCTTCTGGCACAAAGTCATTTGGAGTGATGAGACCAAAATTTAGCTTTTTGGCCACAACAATAAGCGCTACATTTGAAGAGGAGTCAACAAGGCCTATGATAAAAGGTACATCATTCCTACTATGAAACACAGAGGTGGATTGCTGATGTTTTGGGGATGTGTGAGCTACAAAGGCACAGGAAATTTGGTCAAAATTGATGGCAAGATGAATGCAGTATGTTATCAAAAAATTCTGGAGGGACATTTGCATTCAACAGCCAGGAAGCTGCGTATGGGACGTACTTGGACATTCCAACATGACAATGATCCAAAACACAAGGCCAAGTTGACCTATCATTGGCTACAGCAGAATAAAGTGAAGGTTTGGGAGTGGCCATCTCAGTCTCCTGACCTCAATAACATTGAGCCACTCTGGGGAGATCTCAAACATGCAGTTCATGCAAGACAGCACAAGAATTTCAAGGAACTGGAGGCTTTTTGCCAAGAGGAATGGACAGCTTTACCATCTGAGAAGTTAAAGAGCCTCATCCATAAATACCACAAAAGACTTCAAGCTGTCATTGATGTTAAATGGGGCAATACACGGTATTAAGGACTGGGGTATGTAAACTTTTGATCAGGGTCATTTGGGTTGTTTCTGTTGTCATTGTGATTTAAAAAGAGTAAACACAGTTGATTGATAATAAATGGCTTCAGCCAAACACTAACCATGAGTGAAAGAAACTTTTTTTGTGTTATCATTCATATTCTCTGAAAAATTAAATCATAAATTCTGCCATGGTATGTAAACTTATGAGCACAACTGTACAGTGGGTAAAATAAGTACTGGACACGTCACCATTTTTCTAGGTAAATATATTTCTAAAGGCGTCATTGACATGAGATTTTCACCACATGTCAGTAACAAGCCATACAATCCATACATACAAAGAAAGCAAAACAAATAAGTATAGAAATTAAGTTATGTGTAATAAGATCAAATGACTCAGGGCTGGTTAAAAGAAAACAGCTCTCTCAAGACCTTTGCAAGCTTATTGTTGCAAAACATACGGATGGTATTGGTTACAGAAGGATTTTTAAACTTCTGAATGTTCCAGTGAGCACCGTTGGGGCCATAATCCAGAAGTGAGAACAGCATAATTTCACCATAAACTGGTTACAACCAGGTCCTCCTCACAAGATTTCTGATAGAGGAGTGAAAAGAATTATCAGAAGAGTTGTCCAAGAGCCAAGGACCACTTGTGGAGAGCTTCATAAAGACCTGGATTTAGCAGGTACAATTGTTTCAGAGAAAATAATAAGTAATGCACTCACCATGCAAGACTCCATTGCTGAAGAAAAAGCATGTTAAAGCACATTTAAAGTTTGCTGCACAACATTTAGACCAGATGAGACCAAAATTGAAGTCTTTGGATGCCATAATACACCCCATGTTTGAAGGTCAAATGGCCCTGCATATCCCCCCAAAAACACCATACCATCAGTGAAGTTTGGAGGTGGGAACATCATGGTGCGTGGCTGTTTTTCAGCATATGGGGCTTTTAAACTTCATGTGATTGAAGGATGGGTGAATGGAAAAATGTACCAAGACATTCTTGATAAAAATCTGCTGCCATCTACCAGGATGATGAAGATGAAACAAGGGTGGACATTTCAGCAAGAAAATAACCCAAACACAAAGCCAAGGAAACTCTTAATTAGTTTCAAAGAAAGAAAATAAAGCTGCTAGAATGGCCAGTCAATCACCTGACTTGAATCCAATAGACAATCTATGGAAAGAACTAAAAATTAGAGTTCACAGAAGACGAGGCCCACGGAACCTTCAAGATTTGAAGACTGTTTCTGTTGTTGTTATGGGTTTGTGTCAGAAATTGCTTGAATGATTAATTCATTTTAAAACCAAGCAGAAATCTTTAAGAATACAGCAGATCGATGTGACTACAGACTGGATATTGATAGTAAATGAGTATTTATTAATAAGTCATATAATCACAATAAATAGTTTGATTAGTCGATGGACATAGACACTACAATTTTACATGAAAATTACCAGATCGTCTATAACAATCAAGGATATAGATATAGATATCTCTATGTGTAGAATTTCATTCAATAATTCAATTCTCCCTGTGCACAGAATAACATTATATAACTAATTATAAGACAATAGTCTGCTTTTACGGAATCCAATAGTTGCTGTATTCCCCTGCAGAAGGAATAAGCGTTAAACTATGTAAAACGATACGTCACTATGGCCCAAAAATAGAAAAATAGTTACAAATTAAAAAACAATAGTAAAATTGAAGAAACATTTAAATGGTTATAATAAGGGGGATAGAAATTTAGGTATCAGGTTAAGCAACAAATCAACAAAATGTAAATGTATTATTGTTACCCTTTTTAAAATGGCCACTGACTTAAAATGGTCGTTACCAGAGTCTCCTAAGATGGCTACCTTTCCAAAATGGCATCTCACTATGTTGGAACAGTGTCCTTGTGTCACTGAGGTATCAAATTATGCTTTTTTGATGTTCAGACGATGTGAGACAAGGAGGATCTCTCTGATGGGGGATCTATGGATGGATCTGTGTGTTTTTGTGTGTCCCTAATGGATCCCTCAACTTGTCCTATATTCAGTTCTGAAAAATAAGCTCATAAAAGTTTTACTAAGCCTAGCCAAGAGGGTGGGATCTATTTTTTCATTGGTTAATTTGGTTTACCATTTACTCTGTGTTTGTTTAAACATTGCCATATTTTACCACCAGATGTAATCCTAGGACAAGAAATGTCTGTTCTAAATTACTCTTATAAATAATATGTTATAGGATTGTTTAATTTCTCACTATAACAAGTATGGCCATGTAATGTTTCTAATATATATATATAATGATTAAGAGATCTGGTAACTGCCAACGTATGAGCACACATTTCTGTTGCAGCAATTTTTCAAATATAATAACCTTAATTATAAAGAAATGTATTTCCTATCTACTGTGGTTATCAATATCAAGTATACATATAGACGAAAGAAAATAGCTATAGATATATGTATAAACATGATAGTGTGCATACTTAACCTTCCTGGCAGTATTCCCGAGTGTGGCACGGGGTGAATTTTCATTACCAAGAGCGGTAACCCCGAGCCACACTCGGGGTTGCATCGCTGAATCCAGGCAGCGTTACTTACATTGTCCCCTGGATCCAGTGATGTCCTCCCGCTGTGTCTGTGGGCTGTGACTTCCACCTGATTCCATCCCCTGCGAACCTTGCATCGCATGGGGGGTGGAGCCAGGTGGAAAATTCAAAAAGTGAAACACACATCAAATCATTTCACATCCCTTTTGTGCCTAGTTCTTTGTCCAGTGCCCTGCATGCACTTTTTTATTATATATGGCATTCTTTCTGCCTGGAAACTCGATTATGTCCATGGCACCCAAAAAGTGTCCCTTTACATGAAAAGCATTTTTTGACCAGCTAAAAAACAGCGATAGTAAATAAGAATCACTTGCAGAATTGAGCAATACTGATTCGTGGGGAAATCCGTCACCAAACCCTGAAAGTGATGACAGCGACAGTTCTGCAACTGAGAAAATGTCAGTGTTTTTCATTTGATTACATTATTGAATACATTTTATTATTATTATATTATTATTTTTGAAAATTATTTATAGTTATTTATTATATTATAATTTATGATTTCGTGTTTCAAAATTTATCATACCCGGGATGTCTACTAGACTCTTGTTTAGAGAGATTTAAGTGAGTTATTCCTAAGAATTGCAGGCCTACAATATAAAACGGCAAATTTCTATGCAAAACCACGTACCACTTTGAGACGCAAAAATCTGACATAATCATACCGCCAGGGAGATTAAACTGATGCACATACACTATTTCTAATAATATTAATAAATCAATCTCAGTATATAATGGGATTATCACTACACCAACAGACTTTAAGATTGTCACTGAACTCATTTTAGTTGATATGATATTTTAGGTCACAGCCAAACTATCATATACTCTTATGTATAAGGAAACAGTGAGGTTCCTATTGGTATATTTTCATCAACACTTGAATAAACTGCTCTGTTGTTCATAGTTCCATTTTAGCATATGATGAATTATAGAGGTTGCACACATATAAACATACTAATATTCCTAATTGAATATACATTGTAAAGTTTCCCCATATTTTAAAAGCTAGCATTTGTATTAATTTCATAATGACTTAGATATGTTTCCATTCCCTTCACATTCAGAAGAATCATATACACTTTTTCCTGCTGTCTTTCCAGTGAGAAACACAGAATGTCTTAGGGTGAGTTGAGACCTGAATTTAACCTTTTAATATTTTGGCCTAGCCAAAAAATTAGATTAGTCCATATTAAATCCAGAAGTCTTATGTCATATTTTTAATTAAGTCACCGATGCTCTGACAGTGTGGAAGAATGGGCCAAAATCACACCTGAGCAATGCATGAGACTAGTATCTCCATACAGGAGGCGTCTTGAAGCAGTCATTACCAAAAACGATTTTGTATGAAGTATTAAATAGATTTCAGCGTGTTCAATACTTTTTCCGTGTGTCGTTCCATTTTATTACATAACTTAATTTCTGAACTCGTTTGTTTTGGTTTCTTTGTATGTATGGATTGCATGGGTTGTTACCAACATGTGATGAAAATGTCATGTTAATAGCACCTTTAAAAAGATATTTACCTAGAAAAATGGTGACATGTTCAATACTTATTTCCTTTTATATTGTATCTGTTAACAATAACAAATACCTGTTGATCCTGTCAGAAATCTTGTAAGATGATAGTTTCCTGTGCTTCCTTACCACCGAAGGCAAAGTTCCATTTCAGCCTATAAGTGATCCCCTTTGGTCTGTTGAATATACAATTGAATATGTTTTTTATGTACTTGTTTAACCGGTTCCCACCTGCCGTATAGTCAAATGGTGGCCGGGCGAGATTGCTCTGGTTCTGGAGGACATCATATGATGTCCTCCCATTCTTGCCATGCATGCGCGCTCTTGGAGGCATGTGGCGTGGCAAACGGTGGTGAGCTGTGTCCCTAGGACTCAACGCATCACCGATTGGGGTAAAAAGCCAATGATAGTGGCTCTTTACCACGTGAATGGCTGTGTCTAATCACAGCTGATCACAAATGTAAACAAAGACCGGTAACTCACTGTTATTGGCTCAGAGAACCGTTAGTTACCAGTCTACTGAACATTTACTGTGCACAACACCCCACTGCTCTACAATAAAGTGTAACTGTCTGTCCATCTTCCCATCAGCCATGTATCTGTCGCCCATCAGCAGTGTACCTATTGCCCATCAATGACCATTAGTGCACCTATCTCCTATAAGCAGTGTACCTGTCACCCATCAGTGATCTTGCCATTCATCAGCAGTGTATCTGTTGCCCATCAGTGCCTATCAATGTACCTGTTGCCCATCAGCAGTGTACCTGTCACCCATTATTGCCCATCAGAAGTGCACCTGTCGCCCATTGGTGCCTATCAGCAGTGCACCTGTCGCCAATCAGTACCTGTTACACATCGCCCATCAGTGCCGCCGTCAGCAGTATACCCATCACCAGCCACCCATCACCAGAGTACCTGTCCTACAGCCATCCATCAGCAGAGTACCCGTCCTACATCTGCCCATCAGCAGAGTACCCGTCACACAGCCACCATTAGCAGTCTACCTGTCCCAGTGTCAAAAGACCCAGCCAAGTCCAAAAAAGTTTACACTAGTTAGGAGGCATTTCAAATCCTCAGTATGACAGATGAGAGCAGCAGGTAGCTCTGACCATCCAATTTTGATTCGCTGTATGACCCGTCGAAAGTAGTGGATCGGTGTCTGAGTCAGAGGAGGAAAGGGTTCCTCCTAAAAGGATAAGGTGCTCTGAAAACCAGGCAGCCACCAGCATCACCATACACCCCAATGGTCAGTCAGCAAATGCCAACAGCACTAGACCCCTGGCCTGTTTATCGACTATGTCTCTGCCTGCCATCTGCATTATCAACTGCATTTCTGCCTTTCACCTGAACCTACCCTGGTCTGTTTATTGACTATGCTTTTGCCTGCCATATGGATTGTTTATCAACCACGTTACTGCCTTCTACCTGCACTGACCTCGGCCTGTTAATCAATCATGTTTTTTTTTTTAACATGTTTTTTATTGATATTTTCAAAAGTATACAATACATGTTATTGCAATTGGGTTACTAGATAAACCCTTCCATACAACACATCAGATAAGAATAACAATCGTACAGGCTTATAAACGTTTAAAGTAGGTCAGTAGGCTCAGAAAGGAAGTATTCCTGTCCGCTCAGATCGTCCAATTGAAAGTTCAACATCCAAGAGTTATTGTATAATATCCAAAACAGTGGTTATTGGTAAAATGTCAAGCTCTTTGAATTGTTGTCCATGGAGACCAGGCTCTAGTGTATTTGTTGAATGTGTCGTTTTGTAGGGCTATTGAACATTCCAGATCGTTAGTCAGATTCAGCTGGAATTTAACCTCAGATAAGTTGGGTGTCAGCGAACCTCTCCATTTTCGCATTATGAGTAGCCTGGCAGCGAATATTGTGTGCATCACTATAGGTCTGTAATCCTGCGGGAAGTTTTCTATACCGATGCTGAGAAGAGCCTGGGGAGGGCTTAGTTATCACTCCCATCAATTCTGCTATAAAGGAGAATACTTTTTTCCAAAAGGATTGTATGTGGGGACATTCCCATAAAATATGTATTAATGATCCCAATTCAGAACAACCTCTCCAGCACCTATCATCGTCTATGTTCGTGTATTTGGATAATTGAACAGGTGTGGGGTACCATCTATGGTGTATTTTTTGCGACATCTCCCAGTAGTTACTGCATTTGGAAGAGATCTGGTTATATCTAATGGCTATTTGCCATTGATAGTCCGTGAAGACTGTTTTTAAATCTCTTTCCCATCTAATATGTGTGGGTAGCTTATGGATGGTGGTATACAGTAGTGCTATCCCTTTATCTTTTATGAATCATGTTTTTTTGCCTGCCACTTGGACTGATCTTTTGCCCTGCTACTATAGTGGTGGAATTCAAGATAACACTGGGTGGGAAGAAGCCTCTACCCTTGTGCCCATTCTTTCCTGACTGAGACCCTAAGCTTGATATTCCTGCCTGCTGCCTGGACCAATACTTTGATTGCGCTGACCATATATCTGCCTGCTACCTGTAATGACCCAGGACTTCATATGGACCATGTTTCTGTCTGCTGCCTGGACCAATACTTTGGCTGTGTGGACCATATCTCTGCCTGCACTGACCAAGGACTTTCTATGGACCATGTTCCTGCCTGTTGCTTGGACCAATACTTTGGCTGTGGTGACCATATCTCTGCCTGCTGCCTGTACTGACTATGGACAGTATTATTGCCTGCTGCCTGGATGATTCCTTTGACTGTCACTGATCACATCCCTAATTGCTGCCTAGACTAGTGCTCTCCTTTGTGGATCACTGCAATACTAAATCCACAGGTAATATTTTGTTTACCCTTTTCTCAGAAGAATGTATTTTGGGGTGTAATTCTTGGTATGTATATGCTATGCGTTAGAAATATTAAGGGCCTTCAAAATGTGATAGGTTGTCTTGAAATTAGATGTGTAATTTATGTCCCTAGAACACCTGATGGTGCTCCTTGAATGTTGGAACTTTTTATGTGGCTAGACTGTGAAAAAATCTCACACATCACACTCAGGAGAATTAGCAGAATGTATTATGGGGTGTAATTCTTGGTATGTACATGCTATATGTTAGAAATATCTTACAAATTGACAACGTTGTGTAAAAAATATGTTTCGATTTATTTCCACATTTTCCAAAAACTTGTGGAAAAAAATAACATGTTCAAAAGACTCATTATGCCTCATAGAATGTACATTGGGGTGTTTGCTTTCCAAAATAGGGTCGTTTTGTTGGTAATTCCACTGTCTGTGTGCTCTAGGGCCTTCAAAAATGTAATAGGCAGTCAGGAAATTAGATGTGTAATTTATGTCCCTAGAATGCCTGAAGGTGTTACTTGAATGTTGGGCATCTGTATGTAGCCAGACTGTGGAAAGGTCTCACACATGTGGTATTACTATACTCAGAAGGAGTAGCCAAATGTATTTTGGTGTGTGATTCTTGGTATGTACATGCTATGTGTTAGAAATATTTTATAAATTGTTAACTTTGTTAAAAAAAATAGTTTTTCATTTTCTTTCCATATTTTCCAAAAACTTGTGGAAACAAATGTTCAAAAGACTCATTATGCCTCACAGAATATACATTGGGGTGTTTGCTTTCCAAAATGGGGTCTTTTTGTGGGTAATTCCATTTTCCTGATGCTCCAGGGCCTTCAAAAGTGTGATAGGTTGTAAGGAAATTAGATGTGTTTTTTATGTCCCTAGAACACCTGACAGTGCTACTTGGATGTTGGGCCTCTGCATATGGACAGGCTGTGTAAAAGTTTCACACATGTGGTATCGCCATACTTAGGAGGAGTAACTCAATGTATTTTGGGGTGTATTTTTTGTACATGCTATGTATTAGAAATATCTTGCAAATGTATAACTTTGTGTAAAAAAAAAAAAAAAAAAAAGCTTTCATTTTCTTTCTACATTTTCCAAAAACTTGTGGAAAAAAA
>BLSH010092519.1:53253-75824 GCA_018402905.1 Glandirana rugosa
AAATCCCACAGGCACCGTGCCTGGGCCTGGGCCTGTAAAGTTTTTAGCAAGCCCAAGCCAGGCCCCAAGACGATAAAATGAGGTGCACAACTCTTCGACGTCCCGTCGGTTAGTTGTTCGCAAAGTGACCAAACGGGAATCTTCGGTAGTGTCGGTACGGATGATTACCGTACCGACACTAACCGGCCACGTAGTACACTGGGTCGGAGAAATATTCGACCTCAGTGTCACGACGTCAGTGTACGAGGAACCCAATCATATCCCTTTCCATCGACTGCCGCACTCCCTGTCTAAAATCGGTCCCGGACCGAACCCGAACGATTTTTGAAATGTCCGGGTCCGGGTCCGTGCCACGGACACCCTAAAGCTCGGTACGGACCCGAACGTTACAGTCCGGGTTCGCTCAACACTAATACTTAACAATGAGTTTCAATGTACTGCTCTCTGTATAGAACATAATGACATTTATATTTATGAAAGGACATGACGGCTTTAAAATAAATGAGTGAATTAACACATTGATATGTAAAGCTGGCCATACATGGTTCAGTTTTTTGTTCAACCAGTGTGCTGAACAAAACACTGAACCAATTCCCCCATCCACACAATCAAGGTGGACCAGAGAATCCTCCCCACTGTTCTATTGTATTCTGACAGTGAGAAAACTGCCTTGCCATCAGAATACACTAATCAGTGCTCAGCCATTGGTTGCAGCCGCTGATGTGCATCTTTTATCTGACAGGGTGGTTAATTGGTAGATTGACTTCTGTTCAACTGCAGTGGCCACACATGGATCGTAATTCAGCCTGTCCCTGAACCGGTCAAAAGTTGATCCATCTCTGGGCACTGTTATTTATTTAAGGTGCTATCAATTTACACAGCACTTTACATATATATTATACATTCATATCAGTCCCTACCCCAAGGAGCTTCCAATATAAAGTCCCTAACTCACATTCATACATACACATACTATGGCCAATTTAAAAAGGAGCCAATTAACCTACCAGCATATCTTTGGAGTGTGGGAGGAAACTGGAGTCTCCAGAGAAAATCCGTGCAGGCACAGGGAGAAAATGCAAACTCTGGGCAGATAGCCACTGTGCTGCTTACTTTAAGACCCCTTTGTGTCTAAGGGTAAAACAAATGTTAATGCCTACGCACAATTTTGCAACGTTGACATGTGTTAGTAAAACCGTACATATCGTCACAATTATTTTGCGCATCCAGGTGGATTATGCCTTGTTTTTTTGGGACTAATCTGGCTTCCATTTGGTGGTAAATAGTAATGAATATTTCCTGATTTTTTTAAATTTTGGTTTTATATTTCTTGCTACTACCATAACCTATCACCAAAGAACAACTCTAAATAAATTCTCCTGCTACCGACGATCTCAAGGATACCACATATATATATGTTATCTGAAAAATACCCCCACCCTGCCAACATCCAAATTAGAACAAAAAAAGAAGAGAAATAGAACCCTAATAGCTCAAAAACAAGGTGGACTTTGTAGGCATAACATGAGGCAATTTGTGTTTAAAAGTTGATACCAGTCTTTTGTTTTAAAAATAATACAATTTTGTTGCATAAAATGGTGCTATAATGATTTTATGCAGCAAAATTTTAATATTTGTGAAATAAAAGATTTTAGTGATATATGTAAGTTGATTGTTGTATGTACCCATGCCCTGGCCCAGAAATAATAGTGCGCATTTTGCTTTTTTTTATCTAAAACGCACTGATACTAGCTGAAGCTGATACTAATTTAATTTAATTTGACCATAAGCTTTGACCCTGACCTTTGACCGAAACACTAACCCTGGCTCTGACCTAGATTAAACCTTGAATTCGGTTTTGTTTTTGTTTTTTATTATTATTATTATTATTTACACAAAGTTTTGTTTATTTTTCTCCCTGCAAGAAGAGAGAGATAACATGTATCTCTCCCCTCCATTCAGAGAGAGAGAAAACACTGGGGGGGGGGGGGCTTCACAGTGACTAATCACTATGATAGCCAATCAGAGGCTATCACAGCGATCAGGTCACCCAGAACCGGGAGTTACAGGTCCCGATCATTAGTATGGGACCCAGGGCTCCCAGTAAAATAGATAGACATAAATGAGGCCCCATGGAAAAAAGCCTAGTCCACCCTGACTCTATCCAAAATGAAAAAAAAAAGGTTTTGCCTATAATTCTACTTTAAAACAGAAGTATGGGTTTGGGCTTTTCTGCAGAACCATACTCACCTAGGTGGATGCAGCATAGGTCCGATGCTGCAGCTGTCCCCCGGTGCTTCTGCAGTGAGAATTGAGCGATCGAACACCGCCAATCACTCGGTTCTGACAGCTCCCCGAGCAGAGAGCTTCTGACTGTCAATCAGCAGCTCTTTGCTCTGCCCCCTCCTTGCTAACCAGAGTGCTGGGCTGTGGAGGAGGCTGAGCCGGGTGTCAGTCCTGGGACCTGGTGGATCCCGACTTCCACTGTTGTGATGACGGGGCCCCTGAACTGACTTTTGTGACATCAGCAGAGAGCGGACTTCAGTCCGCTCCCTGTTGAAAATGGGTCACAGGAGTGCAATACGGATTGCACTCCTGTGATCCACAGCAGAAGTAAAGCCAAACGAGCTTTGGCTATATTTTTCCTTTAAGGCACAGACAGCATTAAAAAAACTAATAGGTGTTCTAATATCTCTCCACTCCATCTAAAACTAAAAAATATTTTTTTCCTTTAGTTATACTTGAAGTAAATACAAAATATCTATAAATGTCAAATATTGAATGTAAATAGTATGAAAAATCACACACATATATAAATACCCTTCTTTCTTCAGTAAAAAAACACACCATTGTATGTTTTATTGATGGAAGAAGGCTATTTATATCTGTGTATGATTTTTGATACTATTTTCATTCAATATTTGACATTTATAAAGATATTTTGTATTTACTTAATCTAGCTTAGTTGTTTTTGATATACCACGTGTGTCCTGGGAAAGCAGCTTCCCTTTAACTGGTATTCTTTTTTTTAACAAAATGTATTGAGGTATTTGCAATGTTATACATTGTGATCGTATGCGAGGCAAAGTCATAGATGGATGCTATGGGGGACATTTACTAAAGCTGGTGCACTCAGAATCTGGTGCAACTGTGCATGGTAGCCAATCAGCTTCTAACCTCAGCTTCTTCAGTTAGGTTTTGGAAATAAAACCTGGAAACTGATTTGCAGGACTGCGCCAGATTTTGCACTCTCCAGTTTTAGTAAATCACCCCCTATGTTTCGCCTCGTATGCATTCATTTGGAGTGGACCAAGGTGGAATTTGGTCCAGATTGCCAGCCACCGTGGCAGGGTTGGTTCCGGACCGGATTTTGTGGTCCACTGAGGTCCACCAGCACTAACCAGTGTGTTTTAAATAGACCAGGAAGAGAGCAAGGCTTTGCTCTAACCTGCGACTCTGAGTGTTCAGCCTGAGAGAGCTGATACACGGAGCTTTGTGCTTTGGACTAAAAGAAAGGTTTGCACTAACTTTGTTTTGAGGGTGTCTGGGGGAAGCCCTACACCACTCAGATAGATATGCTGAGATGTATAGTTAGAGCCCGGGTGGCAAGGATTTATTTTATGTTTTGTTTATTTTAAATGCAACCTTTTTTACTAATCAACCTGGCTGCAAGCCAGATTTGAAGAAACTGCTGTCTCAATTGCCTTTTTCCCAGGAAAGATGATCCCCACCAGAGCTAATCCCTCATAACATGTATACGGCAAATAGGATACATCTTGTATTGTAAAATCCTATAGATATACAGTTGTAGATCCAACATAAACATCTTTAAGAAATACCATTAAGACAATGTATGAGTCATTAAAACCTAACCAAAAGTTAACCCTGAAAGATTCTATTGGCACATTCCAGGAGGAAAAGCAATGATAGATACTGATCTCCCAGAAGGTGTGGGTGGATGTGGGGGGATGGGGGATGGGAGGATCTTCAAGCCACCGGTAGAGCAGGCTAAAGAAGGAAGGGAGTAAATCACAAACTCAGTGCAGAGGTGGGGCAAGAGCATCCTCTCAAAGAGTGAGATTCTTAGCATCCACCCAGGCTGGCCAGAACATTTTTTAGGGCAATTGTGACCCATGTATGTGAGCCAGTAAAGAGGAAGTACCGCATTAACCATTGATCTCCAAACTGCCACAGTTGGGGGGGTCTGCCAATTTCCACTTGTATAAGATTGTTTTCCTAGCATAGTATGTAGTATAGAGGTCAAACAATTTTTAATGTGTAGAAGTTTGACATTTGGGACAATTTGCCTTAGTGGTGGGATAAATAGTTGACAGTCTGTGAGGTGTGTAATAAACCCTGTGGAGGCATTTAAGCTGGACTAGGCAGTCCCTATTAGATACCATTAAAGGAAGATACTGTTGAACTACTACGTCCCAGTCCTCTCTAGTCAGGGTGGGTAGGTCACAGTGTCATATCTGGTATAGCTGGTTAGTCTTAACACCATCTCCCACGGTAAGTATAAGATAGATGGAATACAGCAGTCTGTCAATATTGTGGACTATTAAAAGTCATTCAACTGAATGAGTATCTAGCATAATGGAATCAGGAAACTGCACCTGCATCGCATGTTGAAGTTGCAAGAACCTGAAGAGCATCCAGGAGGGCAATTGAAATGTATTCTTCAACTCATGAAAAGGGAGAAAACGGCCCTCGGGCATAACATGGCGCAGAGTTCTGATGCCATACCTAGCCCAGATCTGTGGATCTGATACAGAGATGGGGCAAGGTGGAGTTACCCCACAATGGACCTTTAACTGGTATTCTAGTCACCTTTTTTCTTTTGTATTAATACATATGCTACAGGGACCACACTGACTTAGTGAGTTGGCATATTTCTATGGTTTAAACCATTTTACCTCTTTATTAGCAATAAAAACTGATAGGGGTTCTGATTCTTCTCCACTGTATTCATCCCACTGGATATCACATGAAATAAAATACTGCATAGTTTTAAGAGATAAATGTGGTATTTAAGGAGCTATTTTTAGTGAATGTCAAAAAAAGTTAAAAAAACGCTATGCTGTGTTTTACCTCATTTCTTAAAGTGGTAGATACCCCTTTGGGAATGAAGCCCAATATCAGATGCTAAAACTGTTACTGGTGAGAAGATTGTTTGACCAGAGCAAACTTCTATTGAGGCAACTGCAAGACTCCAAAAGTGGCAAATTATTAGTGCACAGTTTTAAAACAAATGCTGTATGTCAACTATACACAAATTATTACAATAAAGATAAAATAATGTGGTGCAGTAAGTAGATGGTTGGAATTTGAGGTTCACTGATGGAAATGGATGAAGGCTTAGCAGGATGGTTGACAATATACTGTAAAAGAAAGTATAACTTTCAATAAAATGATATAATTAAATCGGCTCCTCTGAGTCTGTGCAAAATCTCCCTGTTTGTAAAGGTTTAGTATGGTTAATTTCCCTCTTTTTTCAGTTTTTTTTCAATATTGCAATATGTTATGTGTGTAAAAAGTCAAGTTCACAAAAATTTTCATTTAGCAGTTTAAAATATATTATTTTTAGCATTTTTTTCTATACCCCATTTCTTAATCTCCCTGGCGGTATGATTATTTCAGATTTTTGGTGCTGAAAGCGGTACATTATTTTGCATGGAGATTTGGCGTTTTATATTGTAGACCTGTAATTCTTAGGAATAACTCATTTAAATCTGTCCAAACAAGAGTCTAGTAAACATCCTGAGTATGATAAAGTTTGAAACATGAAATCATAAATTATAATATAATAAATAAGTATAAATAATTATCAAAAATAATAATGTAATGGTAATAAAATGTATTCAATAATGTAATCAAACCAAAAACAATGAAATTTGCTCAGATGCAGAATTGTCGCTGCCGTCACTTTCATTGTCTGATGATAAATTTCCCCAAAAATCAGTATCACTCAATTCTGCGAATGATTCTTATTTACTATCGGTGTTTTCTAGCTGATCAAAAACTGCTTTTGACGTAAAGGGACACTTTTTGGTTGCCATGGACGTTCTCAAGTTTCCAGGCAGAAAGAATGACATATATAATATAAAAGTGCATGCAGGGCACTGGGCAAACCACTAGGGACAAAGGGGATGTGAAATGATTTGATACAGTAATGTAATCTTACAGATTACAGTGTACCGTATGTTTACTGTGTGTTTCACTTTTTGAATTTGCCGCCGGTCTCCGCCCCCCGTGCGACGCGACGCTCGCAGGGAACGGAGCCCGGCACACAGAGGCATCGGGCAGAGGACGCAGCCCGCAGACACGGCGGGGGACATCGCTGGATCCAGGGGACAAGGTAAGTAAAGCTGCATGGATCCTGCGATGCAATCCCGAGTGTGGCTTGGGGTTACCGCTAATGGTACTGAAATTCCACCCAGAGCCACACTCGGGAATACCGCCAGGGAGGTTAAAGTGATTGTAAAGTCTGTTTTGTTTGGTTAAAAATAATAAACATAGTATACTTACCTGCCCTGTGTAATGGTTTTGCACAGAGCAGCCCTGCTCCACCTCTTCTCAGGTCCCTCTTCAGCTCTCCTGGCCCCTCCCTCCTGTTGTGTGCCCACACAGCAAGCAGCTCCCTATTGGGGCACCTGAACCAAGCCACAGCTCCCTGTGTCCATTCAGACACAGAGCCATGATCCGGCCCGCCCTCTCTCTCTCTTGATTTACTCACTGAATTTGATTGACAGCAGAGGGAGCCAATGGCACCACACTGCTGTCTCCGCCAATCAGGAGGGAGAGTCTCAGACAGCCTAGACACTCCTGTGACATTGCTGGATTGAGATTGGCTCAGGTAAGTATTAGAGGGGCTGAGGGGGCTGCTGCACATACTTTTTTTATCTTAATGCATAGAATGCATTAAGATAGAAAAACTTCTGACTTTACAACCACTTTAAGCTAAGGTATGGAATTTTGAGAAATGCATACAAACAGCGTGTAATGCAAGCCTCTCACTCTTTCTTTGGTCATAAAAGCTTGTTACATTTGTTAAAATTTTCTATAAAAATTATAGCACTTTCATTCTCAGTCTTTTCTTATTTAATATAGTATGATAGATCATCATTCAATCTATTTTCTATATCCGGACAAGTTTACATTTGGAGAAAGCCAATGGGTAGTTTTGGCAATTGTCCTTTTATGTTACATTATTGAATACTAAATGACTTGAAAGTAAAACATTTGTAGATATTTATTGCCATGTTTGTTCAGCCATCATCCCTGGAGTAAGTTGCTGGCCCTTAGAGGACACAATAAATTCTGCTCCCTTTGCATTAGGCTGCATGTTCTTGGCTGTGCATATACATTTGACACCACTTTAACCCTTGCTGCCTCTAATCCCACAAGCAGCTAAACAGTAATAATTAAATAAACATCCACAAAAATTGCTCCATCTTTTTTTCTTCTAGATCAAAGGTTTATTCAGCAAATAGGAGGCACAAAGATGGTTGGTTGGGTTATGCCATCTCTTTGCTGAATATATTTTGATATTGAGTAGAGAACATTGTGAACTCACTTTTTTGGATGCTTATTAAATGTATTTGACCAGGCAAGGTCTGGGAGCAGCAATATATTCCTGAACAGGTTATTACAAGGCTGATCACCTTTGTGGCAGTAAGAATCTCGTCATCACATGTCATTAGAAAGTAACATTGTCAGAATAGTGCTGTAATTTATTCCTACAGACTAATAGATCTACTCTAAACATTGTGGGAAATACATGATGGTATAGAAAGGGGGGGATTGGGGATTTATAAAATCCAATGACTGTCCAACTTAGTTGTATAATAACCAAGCAATATGAGGCCGTGTCAGGTGAACTGGTACACTCCGTGAAACAAACATTGTTCTCTCTTGATGTTCCAGTTTTCTAGGATAAAAATTCCCCAGAGACATTTTTACACAGTGTATATTCTGAAAATCGGAAGTGCTATCCTAGAATTGGGTTTAACCCCTTTAGTAATGAGGGTAACCATGTCTTTAAAAAAGTGTATGACCTGGGCTTTTCACGTGTTAATCAGAATGTGTGGTGAAAAAAATAACACATGGAATATCTGTCTAGATTTGGAATTTTAATAGGTCAAGTTCACAGTTTTACAGTATTTGCAAGAGGTAACTTTGGGTCCTTAATCCTGAACAAAAATGTCTGATTCAGCATTGTTCACATTGTGATGAAAACTTTGTTAGGGTTAACAACCTACTTACATGGCTCACATAAAATGTGTTAAAGAGCCAACTGATAGTATGTTTTTATTGTTTCAAGCGTTTCATTTATGCTTACTTTTTTAGGCTCACAATTCTTACATCTCCTTGTAAAATATTGTTCTGCTTCATTGAGATTTATGGTTAATGATACCACTTGATTCCTTTAATTTTGCAAGGCTTTATAACAACTGTACTGTACATTTCAGCACATGACTGAGATTTAAGGTGCACTTAAGCTTAACGTGAAATAAGTAAACTAGATCCTTGAGTAATAAAGCAAAATGATTCATTTTATATGTGTCTTTATTGGTACATGATAAATACTGTATGTGTTATGAATTACTATTCAAGATACAGAAAAATTGGGGTTAAACCATATCACATTTATTATGCATCAGTTCTAATTGTATTCATCCTGCAGACAACAAATCAAAAATGATATAATATACTTTATTGTTTTTGCCTACTAACATATGGGCTAGTAAACATATAGCATCAGAGTGCTTTGTGCTAGAGGAAAACAATTACATTGAATGTAGTAGAATAGCTCTTTTATTGCAGTACATAAGACTTTGATTACATACTGCCAAGATTCATACCAACCTAGTAGTTGTTGACAGATAAAGTAGAAAAAAATGAAACTCATTTATTTCTCTTTATTGAGACCTCAAGGTAAAGCAGATTTTCAGTCCTTGTACTTACTACAATGATAGAACAAAGACTGACAGCTAAAATGTGCCAGTCCAGAAATATAAATTAAACCCAGCTTCTTATCAAGGTTTCATTTTGTCTTTGTGAAAAGGAACTACTGCTTGCATTATTGTTCCAGCCTCCCCCACAAGTTGTTTTAAGTAACTATACCTCTATTGCTTATTAACCCTTACTTTGTTACTATGCATTATTCTATTTTGTTTGAAGGCAGAAAAAATAGCCCTAAATAGTTGCTTGCTGATACAGGAATCCCAAGAAATGTACTTTTGTAAGCCAAGTTTTTATTAATATCCTTAAATGCATTCTGTGATACTACTAGAGATATGCTTTCCAGTTATTGTTATTTGTTCTCATTGTAATTATATGAGAAATAAAAACACAATCTAGGGTGTCACAAGCCCCATCCCCTGTTCCCCCATCCCACATTTCCTCTTTTGCTCCCCAAATCGAGCAGCAAGTAGACATGCCTGGTATGTCGGACAGTCTGACCCCCTTCTGCAGCCTCTATGAGAGGCTGATACATGCAGGCTGCAAACATTCTCCCTTCTCCCTGCTCACTCAGTCTCAAGAAAATATATGTATTCCTGGTAATATCTTTGGGTGTGGTAGAGTCAAATGGGTGGGGCATGTTGCTTTGGAAGCCCCATTTTATGCATTGGACTGCATGGTTTTGGGATTGTGCCCTTGCTCAGGTATAAATACTTGAACAGGGTCTAGTGGCAAAGGTCTTCTTCTTTCTGCTGCCTTGTTGTCTGTGCCTTCTTGCTGGCCGGTTGATCTTAAAATTGCAGCCAGGATCCCCATTCTGCCAAGATCCAGCATTCCAGAACCAGCACTTTGCTGACCTGTGTGTATGAACCCCTCTGCCAAGCAAACACAGCCCAAATACAGTGATGTGCAAATATGGAAGTAGAAAAGGCCAAATCAGAACCCAATGTCACCCACAGAAGTCGAGATTTGTATATTAAAGTGCCCAAGTTATAAGCCACTCAATTCAATGAAATCCCAAGTACTTGCAATTTATACATGCATTCAGTCATTGGTAGGTAGTGTGATATCTGCACTCAAAGGTTCTTATTATAAGTGATATACAATTTCAACTTTGGAAAAAAGTGAATGAATGTATCATTTTTATTGCTGTATTTTATTTACTTGGAATTTACCTACTTTGAATCTGGAATACTGGAATCTACTTTTGTCTTAAGGAATGCAAAGTATAGTTCAAGTAGTTTTAATATTCTACTGTCCAGGCTGCATTGATACAGTTTAGTGGCAGTTCCTCTGCTTTGGTGGGCTTTGGGTAAGCACCTTAGGGCCAGTGCTACTCCATGATGTATGCAATGGTGGTCGCCAGAAGTCTTTGATGTGCAGACTTCAGTCAAAGACATTCACCAACATTACTGCATGCAGGGTACTTTACAGTGACAGTTACAGTTCCATTTTCCCCCATTTTTTCCCCCATTTTTACATCCATGCATAATGTAGATAACAACACTATAAGATGACAATATTCATTGTTTTGCTGGTAATGTATCATAAAACATGTTATTAGAGGAGCAGATTGTCATCATAGTTGACTTTACAATCTCATTAGTACTAAAGACTATTTGTGAAAACACCCGTTTCGTCCCATTTGTATTGCATGTTAGCGCACGCTACAGTAGTAGCACAATATTTCTATGGATCCTCATACATAGATTATCAGTTCTGTCACAGTGTACTTCCCGCCCACTCTCTCCTCATTGGCTCACTGGCTGTGATGGACAGCAGTGGGAGCCAATGGCTCCCGCTGCTGTGTCAGCCACTGAGGAGAGAGACCCAGGAAAGCTGAAGTTCCCATGCACATTGCTGGATTGAGAGGGGGCTGAGGTGAGTATTAGAAAGGACTGTGGGGGGAGCAGCAAGCAGAAGGTTTTTAACTTCATGCTTATAATGTATGAAGGAAAAAATCTTCAGCCTTTACAACCACTTTAACTTTGATTCATATGAGATATCATTTACCATGTTTGCAGGATAATATAATAACCATCCACGTATATTGATAGAATATAGCTAGATTATATATTATACCTTAGTTTTTACATACTTAAAATACTTAAATAAATAAATAAAACAATGTTGAAATGTTTACTTGCTTTTTCCAGAAATGTCTTTGAACATAGCTGCTGTGTATGTGCCTGAAAGTGACCTTTGTAGAAATTAGAAATTACATTTTGAAGTCATGACAGGTGACAATTCTGAAAAAAATGTATATACATTTTCAGATACGGTTTATGTGCCTTTGTGTGCATATGTGCACACAAAAAAAATGCATTATGTACATAGTAATGACTAAAGTCTCCTCCATTTACTTCTCACAGGTGAGGGAACATACATACATTCATCAGTGAAAGTTGCAACAGACCAAGAGCCTTACAATATGGACAAAAACAAAGCAGAAGAAATAGAATTAAGTATACAATTTTTAATTATTTAAATAGAAGCTTACCTGGGTTAAAAAAAAACAAAAGCAAAAAAAAAAAAACAAGGATAACTGTATGCTTAAAGCACATTCACCTTTCTTTTTAAATATTCAGGAATATGAAACAACTGTTTGAATTTACTGTATAATCACTGCCTTCCTTCTCCTATATTTTAGTATATTTACATTTTCAGCCAAATTGAGATAGCACCTACGTTACATTTGTTTCATGTCTTCATTTACATTGAATACCTTAAACATTTGCAGCTTACCTTTTTTAGATGTTCTATTCTGGACAGTTCAGCAAGGAAAAATCCTGTCTAGCACTCTTTCTTTATGAGAGGGTTGGGCAGCTGTGTTTGCCATAATTAACTCTGTTTGTACTGTGCAGGCTGATCTTCAGTATCAGTTGTAGCTGTTTTGAACACTGTCTGTCCTAACTAAAGGCTAAAGGTATAGGGGCTAGGCTTCTTGCTTTGCATGTGGACAGCCTTAGGAAAGACTAATTTTGATATTATTTTAAAAAAAACCTTGCTGTCAGCCATGACACCTTCTCTTGAGAAACATCTAAAATGTAAGAAATATTAAAAAATAGGCATGATATAAGAATAGTAACACGTAACAAAAATATAGTCTGGTTTTTCCAAATTTGACTGCAAAAGTGGAAATATGTTTTAAAGTGTCATCGAACACCAGTTTAAAAAGAAAAGAAAAAATCTGAAAAGGTATATATTTTTAAGTTAAAAATAAACTTCTATTGCTCTTAGCCTCCTCTAAATCTACAAATTCTTTTGGTTTTTTTTGAGGTGATCTGACTTCCTGTTAAAGGGTGGCTACAATCATTCTCTGTGGTCCCACTGTACTGTATGTAGGAGTGTGGCCACCCTCTTTTGTCTGCTCCTGTGAGGGACTCAGGACTATTGACTATGAGAGTTGACATGTGCATAGTACAGTGCACATGACAGCAACTAGCATGCACTGCTCATTCCAAACAAATGGAAGCAAAGAGAAAAGGAGAGGTTTGAGAGCTAATAGAGGACATTATAAGAAGCTTAAAAACAGTGTAAGAAATGAGTTAATGAAAAATAGATTACAGGGTCATTAAGTAGTAGATATGCATGGATTATTTTTGAAAAATAAGGATATTGTTTAGTTAAATTTTAAAAGAGAACTATGACCATAGCTATTTTGGCCCTACTTCTCCTATGGATCACACACTCATGTGACGCATCTTCAGCCAACAGCGAGCTAAAGCAGACATCACTCAGCCACTGCAGGGTCTGTAACAAACTTATAAAGAAAAAATTGGACTGCACTGGTGGCTGTCCAACAAAGTACCACTATATGGCCACCGGGGTATACAAAAAGAGACGAAAACACTAATTATCAAAAAAGTATAAAAAACTATTTATTGATAATGGGAATTTAGAAAAGCATACACAATACAAAAGACATGTTCCCTCTATCACCACCCAAGGACAACATAGACGCATATATCCTAAACATCACAATAGAGTGGCATAGTGTGATTGCGCAAAACCACTGCAAATAGACAAAAAACAAAAAATAAATTAAAAAGTCCGGACATCACCCACACTCACATCCATCCCATCACACAACCATATTGAGATGAACCCCAAAGCACTGGAAATAATCATCAATGTGTGTGGGAACCTAGGGCATATAGATAGGGTTGACTATCTTGTGGATTGGGAAGCATCAAATATCAAAATGAAGGGACAAAGTCCATTGTAGTGTAACAAAATCCATGGGTTGGATTTTGTTACACTGCAATAGACTTTGTCCCTTCACCCTCCTCACAGATCCTGAATGGGGATCCGTTCATGTGAGCAAACGGATCTCCGTTCTGACAGGGAAGTGGAGAGAGATCTGCTGCTCCCAGTGATCAGGAGCAGCTTCCCCTCTCCACCCCCAGTCACTACAGTCCCCCACAGTTCACGTCCAATGACATTTATACAGTAATCAGTGGCTATTTTTAGCTCTAATCACTGTATAAATGTCATTGGTCCCAAAAAAGTGTCAAAAATGTCTGATTTGTCCGCTGCAGTATCGCATTTCCGCTAAAGATCGCAGATCACCACCATTAGTAGTAAAAAAAAATAATAATAATAATAATAAAAATGGCATAAATCTATTCCCATAGTTTGTAAATGCGATAACTTTTGTGCAACCCAATCAATATATGCCTATTGCGATTTTTTTTTTTACTAAACGGTATGTAGAAGAATATATATTGGCCCAAACTGAGGAATAATTCTTTTTTTTTAATTTTTTTTTGCATATGTATTATAGCAAAAAGTAAAAACAAAATGTTTTTTTTTTTTAAATTGTCGCTTTTTGTTTGTTTATAGCACAAAAAATAAAAAACGCAGAGGTGATCAGATACCACCAAAAGAAAGCTCTATTTGTGGAAAAAAAGGACTTCAATTTTGTTTGGGTACAGCGCGAATGACCGCGCAATTGTCAGTTAAAGTGATGCAGTGCCGTATAGCAAAAAGTGCTCTGGTCAGAAAGGGGGTATATCCTTCTGGGGCTAAAGTGGTTAATTTAACAAGCTGAAGTTAGAAGTTGATTGGCTACCATGCACAGCTGCACCATATTCTGCACTATGGTTTAAGTAAATCAACCCCTATGTCTTTATGTAGTTTGAAGGTGGCTGCAAATAGGTTGAATGAGAAGAGTAGCACTGAGATGCTAAAGGAGGGGAAATGGTAAAAAACATGGAAATTGTTTATGACACATGGTACTTTAGTAAACTAAAGGCCATCTAATTAAGGCTTAACTTTTACTTTAAGATCACCAGAAGTTACATGCCCATGACAGCACTCAGATGTTTGCATCTGTTGTTTACTATGCATTTTTAGTTGACTGTTAGGCTATCTATCATATCATCTATTTATCTATTTTATATACTGTATATAATCTTGTTTTGTGAAACCTTCATGTAATTGCATCTTATAAGATATGGTCATTGTTTAGCTGAAAATTTTCCAACCAGCTCAGTCAATTTGTAAATGCCAACAAGGCCACCCACAGCTTCATCTTTGCCAGATTAAGTAACATTCAGACGAAATTTGGCACACTTTATATGGACTCCAAACATAATCCAAATCTGTATGGATTGTTGTGTTCCTCTTAGTCTTGCTTGTGTTCTTTTGTGAGATTGTGACTTTTTTATCTTGAATAAATCTCCACAAGCCATTATCTTTGACTTGCAAGGCTCCATCTAAAACTGAGATGACTTTTTATGGCAATCAAACATAAAAAATGTAATTACCATATACAGTTAGGTCCATATATATTTGGACACTGGCACAATTTTCATACTTTTAGCTCTGTATGCCACTAGAATAAAATTAAAATGAAACAATCCAAATTAATTCAAAGTGCAGACTTTTGGCTTTATTTCAAGGGATTGAACATAAATATCAAGTACAAATTTTAGGAACTACAACCATTATTATACACAGTCTCTCCATTTTCAGGGGCTGAAATGTAATTGGACAAAATAATATAATCATCAATAAAATGTTATTTTTGTTATTTTGTTGAGAATCCTTTATTAGCAATGACAGTCTGAAGTCTGGAACCCATGGTCATTATCAAAGACTGGGTTTCCTCCTTTCTGATGCTTTGCCAGGCTCTAGCTGCAGCTGTCTTCAGTTGTTCTTTGTTTGTGGGTCTTTCTGCCTTTAGTTTTGCCTTCAGCAAGTGAAATGCATGCTCAATTGGGTTGAGATCAGGTGATTGACTAGGCCATTGCATAATATTCCACTTCTTTTGGTTCAAAAGCTCCTGGGTTGCTTTTGCAGCATGTTTTGGATCATTGTCCATCTGTATTGTGAAGCGTCGTCCAATCAACTTTGCTACATTTTGCTGAATCTGGGCTGACAGTATATCTCTAAACACTGCAGAATTCATCCGGCTGCTTCTGTCTTCTATCACATCATCAATAAACACAAACGATCCAGTGCCACTGGAAGCCATGCATGTCCATGCCATCACACTGCCTCCACCATGTTTTGCAGATGATGTTGTGTGCTTTGGATCATGAGCTATTCCAAGCCTGCTCCACACTTTTTTCTTCCCATCAGTCTGGCCATTTAAAGAACTGGTCTGGCTTTTTAGATATTTTTTGGCAAAGTCTAATCTGCCTTCTCTATTCTTCAGGTTTATGAATGGTTTGCACCTTGTGGTGAAGCCTCTGTATTTGCTCTCGTGAAGTATTTTCTTGATTATAGACTTTTACAATGATATGCCCACCTCCTAGACAGTGTCCTTCACTTGTCTGGATGTTGTGTATGGGTTTTTCTTTAGCATAGAGAGGACCCTGCGATCCTCCACCACTGTTGTCTTCTGTGGACACCCAGGCCTTTTTATGTTGCTGAGCTCACCAGTGCATTCTTCTTTCCTCAGAATGTACAAAACTGTTGATTTGGCCACTCCTAATGCTGCTGTTATCTCTCTGATGAATTTGTTTAATTGTTGAAGCCTTATAATGGCCTGTTTCATTTGCATGGACAGCTCCTTTGATGTAGGTTCCCAGCAACAGATTCCAAATGCAAATACCACACTTATAATCAACTCCAGACCTTTTACCTGCTTAATTGATGAAGAAATAATAAAGGAGTAGCCCACGCTTGGCCATGAAACAGCTTTTGATTCAATTGTCCAATTACTTTCAGTCCTTTGAAAAAGGGGGGTGGCTATTCCTAAGAGCTGTAATTCCTAAACCCTTCCTCTGATTTGGATGTACATACCCTAAAATTAAACCTGAAAGTGAGCACTTTGAGCCCATATCCATTATATAACTATAGCTTGAATGTATTTTAGTAAATACCTGAAAAAACTAAAATTTTGCCTGTGTCCAAATATATATGGACCTAACTGTATGCTAATTAAAAATGAGATTCCCAAATGAGCATAGGAAACACATTTGAACAGAGGTTCATTTTAAACAAATAAAAAGAAAAAATTGTATCTGCTCTTGGAACTTACAGTGTTAGCACCTGAACACTTTACCCTCGGTACTAGGCATATAATACTGTACAAAAAGAGAGTGCAGCACTGTGTATAGTAACATAAGTGAACAAAATAATTCAAATAGTGAACCACATAAATTACTATGAGACAAATCCACTCATAGATGAATAGTGATAAATGTAAATAAATGAAACAGTTAAAACATGTCCATAAAGCAAAGTCTCAACAGTTATCCGTGCTCAGTGCGGAGGAATCCAAGGATAGCAAATGCGACACCAAGGTGTAATCTTACTGGAGCCTTACCAGAAGGCCAGTGACCACCCTTACTCAGGGTGGTCAAAAAGCACTTGAGCAATAGCCAGATCCACTGGCAATAGCTTGAATCACCACTTTAGGTGACCCCAGGCAGCAATCAGCAATGGACAGCAAAAGTCAACAAATCCCCCTCGTGTTCAAATATACGAAATGTATGCAAAATACAAGGCTCCTAATAGTACAGTACTGTACAAACATTACATTTATTGTAAAAAGTAGTGCACCTACCTTTAAAATAGCGTAAAAAGGCATGAATCACATCATTGATCATAGACAGGTAGGATTCCCTTAACCAAAATGGCCAGACATCGGTCGCGCATGTGCAATAGTGTGTATATGTAGCTCCACCCAATGCTTTTTGTCAGAGGTGACGTCATCAGGGGTACCTCAGGGGTACACTATTTGATTTATTTTGTTTACTTATGCACAGAGCTGCACTCTCTTTTTGTATAATCTTAAACTAATGGTCAGCATGCAAAAAGTAATTTTGCAAATCATGTTAAATATTACATACTGTATGCTATAACACCACAAAGTTTGTATTGACACTTCTTTTTTTTTTAAACAGAATTTTTGTATTGACATTTCTACTGTCATTTTGGTATATTATATGTTTTACTTTTAAGAAAACATTATTGTGTGTAGTGTCTTGCATTCAATTTTATAAAATAAGGATCTTATATGCCATGTTTGTATGAAGTGCATTTGTTTGAATGACTTCAGCAGGCTCCATTTCCTTTTGTGTCTATTCAGAATCTTTTTATGGTTTTGCTTTGTGTTCTTGTCATTTATGGGATTTAGCTGAGTAGCATTTAAATAACTCTGATCTGGGTGGCTTCCTCATTTTTTCTTGCCACAATTTTTTACTATGACTTTTTATCTAAAAGATAGTTGGCAAAACATGAAAAATACATTCTTGTTAGTTAGGTAAACATGAGGAAGATACTGGTTTGAAATGTCAGATTAATAGTTTGTATTATTTTCAACGGCACGCCTTGTTACATTGTTTTCTGAATTGTGCTTCCTCTTTAGTGCCTTTGAAGCTAAAAGAAAAGATTCTTCATGATGAGCTGATTCATCTTCTAGATGGTGATGAAAGTGATAAGGGTAAACTGCAAGGTAATGTAACAAGTTCTTCTGCATTCATTTGGACACATAAAGGAAATGGTAGAACAGAAATATATCAGAGGTAAAGGATGCATATGGAAACAAAAGTTCTCTTTAAAGCCAACCCTGGATATCTGTTAAATGTTCAATTGGATTTACATTATACATACAATATGGCATTTTTTTCAGGAAAAAAACACCAAATGTGTAGAGTTGAGCGAACTCGGTTCCGGGCACAGAGTGAGGAGTTGTCCCGTCAAAATCAGCAAGACCCCCACGCCAGTTCCAGGGGAGGTGCTTTTGCTGCCGAGTTCACAGCCTCATCTGACCCTCCTCATCTGTCTGCAGCTCCTTGGCAAGAGCATCCAAGTCTCAGCCATTCTGGATTCAGGAGCATGTAGTTGCTTCATCGACTTGTCTTTCGCTGCTCAACATCAGGTTCCTCTCAGACCCAAGGAGCGCCCAATGTCCATTTGCCTAGCCGATGGATCAGATATCAAGTCAGGCACTGTTAACCAGGAGACCTTTCCTCTGCTAGCCCGAACGGCTGAAGGCCACTCTGAGTTTTTAGTCTTGGATGCCATCTCCTCCCCATTATTCCCTGTGATTCTTGGCCTTCCCTGCACACAGCCCACACATTGACTGGAATGTGGGAAAGATCTGGTTCCAGTCCCCATACTGCCTGAACAATTGCTTTCAACCATCCCAGAGAGCATCCCCAGTGGTGCTGTCCATCAACCCTGACCCGGACTCGGAGTCCCGCCTTGTTGTCCCAGAGGTGTATTAAGACTTCTTAGATGTCTTTAGTAAGAAAGGGGCGGATACCCTACCTCCACATCGGTCATACGATTGCCCGATAGACCTGCTACCGGGGGCCGAGGTTCTGCTTGGTAGGATCTTTCCCCTCTCTGAAGTGGGGCTCTCAAAGCTTATCTGGAAGAAAACCTACAAAAGGGTTTCTTTCGGCCTTCCACTTCCCCGGCAGGGGCTGGGATCTTTTTTGTGGAGAAGAGGGGTGACACCCTTCGGTCGTGTATTGATTACCGGGACCTTAACAAAATCATGATCAAGAACAGGTACCCATTGCCACTGGTTCCAGAATTGTTCCAACGCCTCGGCTCCGCAACCATTTTCACCAAGTTGGATCTCCGGGGAGCTTACAATTTGATCCGTATACAGGAGGAGAATGAGTGGAAGACAGCATTCCGGACCCAATTCGGTCATTTTGAATACCTGGTCATGCCCTTCGGGCTTTGCAATGCCCCGGCCACATTCCAGCACCTGGTCAACGACATTTTCAGGGACTTTCTTGACCAGTTCGTGGTAGTCTATCTCGATGATATTCTCATTTTCTCCCCCTCCCTGGAAGAACATCGGAAGCATGTCAGGAGTGTACTCAGCCGCCTACGGCTGCATGGCCTGTATGCCAAGGCCAAGAAGTGTGATTTTGAGCGCACAGAGATCGCCTTCCTGGGGTTCCTCATCTCCACTACAGGCACGACTATGGACCCTCAAAAGGTCGCAGCTATTGTGGACTGGCCCCCACCGGCGGACAAAAAGGCGGTACAGCGCTTCGTTGGCTTTGCCAACTTTTATAGAAATTTCATCCAGGGTTTTTCTGCTGTCATCTCACCGATCACACAATTAACAAAACAGAATACCCGGTTCACCTGGACCCCGGAAGCACAAGGCACCTTTCAAACTTTGAAGAGACTGTTTACCTCAGCGCCTGTGCTTAAACACCCCGATTCCACGCGGCCCTACGTCTTGGAGGTGGACGCATCAGAGACCGCAGTCGGGGCAGTTTTGTCTCAAAGGCAGGGACCTAAGGCTTCTCTGCATCCAATCGCATTTTTCTCATGGAAGCTCTCTCCCCCCGAGAGGAACTATGATGTAGGGGACAGGGAGATTCTGGCCATCAAGTCCGCCCTAGAAGAATGGCGATATCTCTTGGAAGGAGTGGCTCATCCAGTCTTGGTTTTCACAGACCACAAGAATCTGGAATATTTAAGAACAGCCAAAAGACTTAGGCCTCGCCAAGCGTGCTGGGCCCTGTTCTTTTCACGGTTCCAGCTACATATCACCTACCGGCCTGGATCCAAGAATGTTAAGACGGATGCGCTTTCAAGAATGTTTCCTGTAACCGGAGAAGCGCCCCCTCCTGATACCATCTCACCAGCTCATCATTTTCTGCTGATTCAGGAGGATTTTCTGTCCCAGATCAGGCAAACGTTGGCTGGCACCACCATACCCGCAGATTCTGGACTCTCCCTCAAGGATGGGTTATGGTGGTTGGGTATGCAAGTTTTTGTGCCAAAGGAGCTCTGCCTGTTTGCCCTGGAACTCTGCCATGACCTTCACCTAGCCGGACACTTCAGCCACCGGAAGACGGCCGAATTACTTGCCCGTGCCTTTTGGTGGCGACAACTCAAGGAGGACTGCAAAAACTATGTTAACACCTGCCCTGTCTGTGCCAGGAATTAAACGGAAAGAACCAAGGCTTGGGGTCTACTAAACCCGTTACCTATTCCCGAGCGCCCGTGGGTGCAGATTTCGATGGACTTTATTGTGGAATTGCCCCCGTCTGCCGGCTTCACGACTATTTTCGTGGTGGTCGACCGCCTCACGAAGATGGTGCACTTCATTCTGATGAGGGGTACCCCTCAGCCTCTGAGACGGCCAAGGTATTCATACTGGAAGTTGTCCGCCTACACGGCATTCTGAAGAGTGTGGTATCGGATAGAGGGGTGCAGTTCACATCCCGGGTCTGGAGGTCCTTGTGCTCTATTCTAGGGATCAAATTGGCCTTTCCTCAGCTTACCACCCGCAGTCCAATGCATTGCCAGACAGAAAGGACCAACCAGACCCTAGAGCAATATCTCCGATGTTACTCTTCTTACTTTCAAGATGACTGGGTCTCCTTGTTACCACTAGCCAAGTTCACCTATAACAACTCTGTTCATTCTGCTACCAAGCAGTCTCCGTTTTGGGCGAATCTTGGCTACCATCCCACATTCCTGCCTGGCTTCATCCCAGAAAGTACAATCCCAGCCACCTTGGAGATCACCAAATTTCTGGAAAGCAACAATAAAATGCTGCAGGAGACCCTCACGCAGACCCAGGAACGCAATAAGGAGGTTTTCGATAGGAAGAGACGTGGAGAGCTTGATCTCCAACCCGGCAATCGGGTTTGGTTGGCAACCACCCACTTAAGACTATCTTGCTCGTCGAAGAAACTGGGACCGAAGTTCTTAGGGCCTTTTCCTGTGAAGAAGAGAATTAATAAAGTGGCCTATGAACTTGATCTGCCACCCACGCTCAAAATCCACCCGGTGTTTCACGTACACCTCCTCAAGCCAGTAGCCAGGGACCTGTTTCCAGGACGGAAGATGGCCCCACCTGAACCGGTCATTATAGACGGAGAGGAGGAGTTTGAGGTGGAATCCATCCTCGATTGCAGGAGAAGAGCGGGAGGCATACAGTTTCTTGTGAAGTGGAGAGGATATGGTCCTGAGGAGTATTCGTGGGAGCCTGAGAGCAACTTACATGCCCAAGAGCTGGTCAAGACCTTTTGGAGAAACAATCCACCAAGAGAGCCCAGTTGGGCATCCGGAGGCTGCTCCTTGGGGGGGCAATGTCAGGAAAAGACAGCAGTCCCAGAGGTTTCCGCGGTGGTGCGCGTGCCTGTGTGCGTTTGCGCCAGCCCGGGTGCCAATCGGCTCTATTTAAACCAGCAGGACTTAGTGCCCGGTGCTATCCGTTCTACAGGGTTTCCTGCACCTGTGTCCCCGCCGACTATTATTGAGTGACTTCCTGTTCCTGTGACCCCGGCTATCCCTTTGGACTTGTTGTTATCTGCATCTGACCCCGGCTTGCCTACGACCATTCGCTTGTCTTACCCCTTTGTACCTCTGCTGCCAGCACGTTGCCGACCCTGCCTGTACCCGACCATCCGTTTGCCTGATCCCGCTGTACCGCACCGCCCGCTAGTTGCCGACCTGGACTGAACCACTACTCTCCTGTTTGCACGAGCTCCAGTGGACTTCTGCCTACCATCTAAGGACTGTCCAGCCCTCGTGCCCCCCTGTGCTCCTGAGCTCCCTGTTCCCACTATCAGGGGTTCTCGAACCAGGGCCGAAAGAGAGGTTGCCCCCCCATAAGCCAGACTCTACCACCAGGTACGTGACAGATTGGCCAGTGCATCATGTGACACAGCCCCTATATGGGGCTGGAGTCACCGTGCTGCATGCCATATGCTCTCAGGATAGTTTAGGGAGAGGATGCTGCTGGCTCTGTGAGGGACAGCTTGCAGATATTATAACATCTCATCCTGCATTACTGAAAGATCTGATTGTGGACTAGGTAGAGATACTAGTACTGCTGCTTTGAGGGACAGATTGCAGACCTCATCCTGCTGCACAGAACGATCTGACTGAACTAGGTAGAGTCTGTTGCTTTAAGGGAGATTATTGTTCTAAAATCATCTCCAAGTTCTATAGGGAAAGGTTCCAGCTGTTGCTTTAAGGGAAAGATTATTGGTCTAAAATCATCTCCAAGTTCTATAGGGAAAGGTTCCAGCTGTTGCTTAGAGGGACAGATTATTGTTCTAAAATCATCTCCAAGTTCTATAGGGAAAGTTTCTTCCAGCCGTTTAGAGAGCCATATTATTGTTCTAAAATCATCTCCAAGTTCTATAGGGAAAGTTTCT